>JBCNYG010000023.1:15868543-15886619 GCA_039654305.1 Porochilus rendahli | reverse complement strand
CTAGGTGTGAGTGTGAGTGCGAATGGTTGTGTGACTGATGGCCCTGCGATGGCCTGGTGAGCTGTCCAGGGTGTACTGTATATAGCACTATAAATCTGAATTACTTTATAGCTACCTCATAGCTTATCTTTAAGGACTGTTATTCAAATATATAGAGTATTAAAAAGTAATAATTTTGATTTTGTTTAATGAAATATATTTAATCTCATTTTTCCATTGGCGGTGTGAATAACTGTTTATGTAAAGCCGCAGTGCACGCTGGGAAATTTGGGCTTCCAATAATATTATACCATCATGGCGTCACACTGACACCAGGCTATTTTAGCTTACAAACAGACAAGCGAGTGTTGATAAATATATGTCGCCTCTGTATATGTCACTTATCTGCTTGCATGGTATTGTGTCGAAAAGTAAATGTGACGACCTGTGCCAGCTTTCTGAAACACGAGGGTAGAATTTACCTTAAGCAGAGCAGCAGGCTGCTGTGTGTAGTTAGCGTTCATTGTAGCTTCCGAAGCTAACGGCTGATAGCTGGCTAAACGGGCGGAGCCGACACGAGTGCCGCTTTAGTGCCTCCAACTGCTGAATGACAGCATAATGTGTACAACTGGCTAGAGCTTCCGAAACAGGCTCGAAACGTTGGACATTTAGTTTTAATGTTCGTCAGGTTAAGGATTTTCTTCGTGGGAGAGAGATGGGATCAGGTGCCCTGGATTCGACCCAGTGGTTGTCCGTTAAGGAAGAGACTATTTTCCTTCACGATGGGCTGATGCGAGTCACGGACCTCGCTGAATTACCCAGCGAACTGGGAGTCTCCGAGCAAGGAGACACCGAGCAGGAGGTACTCACCGTCCTCACCTTTCGCTTGTTTACGTTCGTCACTGAAGCTATGACTCGAATCCTCCTCTGTTATACCTTTACAGATTGCAGTGCTAGGCCAAAGCGCCGGGGTGCTTCATATAAGAGTCTCTGCTCGTAGCTACCAGTGTGGCTTCCACCTTCATCTGACAGGCGGATGCTTGATTTGTAAACACGCCTCTGGTTGATGAGCCACTTAAGCAGAATGCGGTTAAACGTGCTCTTATAACGGTAACCGTGTAGTATCACACTGATAACTAATTACCAAAGCGTAGACGAGGTTAGCCGGCTGTTGTATTGATTTTTGCTACGTTGTGGATGGGTTTCTTGTTAGGATTTAAGGGTTAGCAATAAGCTATAAGGTTAGGGTTAGGTATTTTAGGCTAATGATGAATGCTAGGGTAGCATTTCTCGCCGGTTGCTAGTACAGCTTAATTGCTCAACCTCTGTCAGTTGTCAGTGCTAACTGATTAGCTCAGTCTCAGTTATGTAAGGGTTATATTTAATTTTTTTTTTCTATTTAAATAACGGTCGGCAGTCAGATTAACTGGTTCTGGCAGCTGCTGTCAACAAGTCCAGTAGCACATCATCGGTGTATGCTAGCTGAGTACTGTGTGTCACCCTGATGATGATGTTAGCAGTTTTTCAGCAACACAGTGTGAATTAGCATGATTTATTAATGTTTCAGTTTGATATGCTTATAGATTACTAATGGGGGAAACACTGGGAACTGTTGTGTTGTCAGGTGATAACATTAGTTAGCATTTGATATCGAGCAATTTGCTCCAGCTTGGTGCTTTATACTGACTGCAGTCAGCATCTTCTGTCTAATCTATATTTAGCTTAGCAAGGAGCTAATCCCTGACACTTTACACCAGTTGCTCCTGTCAAGACTTTTAAAACATTTTTTTTAATTTTTAATCAATTAGTACGATTAAATCCACACTTATGTGGACATTCTCTTCATCCAGATACATTTGATCATTTCAGAACAACAGTCCTGAGTTGTAGATCCAAGATGGAAGCTCTGTCTTTCTGCGTTAGGTCATATTACATTCTGTTGCCCTCAGTATTATGTGTTATTTATTTTTTTTTATCCAAGCTCATTCATGGAGAAGTAGTGTTTTCATATGCAAGGTAGAGATACCTGCAGTGTTTGTTGTTTTCTAAGCTCAGGTCCAAGTTACATTTCTTCTGATGTTTTTAGTCCAATATCTAACCATGAACGTGTAACTTTGCTGCAGGTTAAGCATGGCCAGGTCTGCAGTGATTTGTAACCTGAGCCGTTAGAGTACTATAAAAACCCTATAATAGGTGGGGGGAAGATAATGGAGTGGTATTAGGATGCAGTGGAGTGTGGAGACTTTGTGTGAGATTGCTTTGGTTATTGCAGATATTTTTCATTCAAATGCAAGCTGTGGCCTAAGTTTTGCTTCGTTTAGCACTTTATTTTGTGTCATATTGTTATTATACGTGCTGGTAAAACACCATGATATGAGTAACATTAAACATTTGGACTTTCAAAAAAATTCTTTTGGAAAAGAGAATAAATAATAAATAATGCAATACTTACAAGTGAAATGTTATTCCTTGCACTTTAAAGATACTATTTCGCTTGTTGGAGCAAGGTAAAACAACATTCAACATTTAGGTCTATAACGCCAGCTGCTCATCATCATCATCATCATCACTATTGACAGATGACATTCCTCCATTAGAGACACACAAGACAATGACAAGATGATACAGAAAATCTCCAAACTATAAACATGCTCAAAGATATCATAATAGTCCATGCTGGAAGAAATTGCTACCTTTTTGTTTCAGGGGTGCTCAGTCTTTCCCAAAACCAGCTGGTAGACTGTCAGTTTTCATTTCAGCCAGCAGAAGAACAGCAAAATGAATTGATTAAATGGGGGAAATCAAGGGTGAATCTTGATTGACTGGTGTGACGTCCTTTAGTTGGATGTTGGAGTTACAATGTTAAGTGGGTACATTTTACTGCCAAATGGTTATTTATAATGACTTCCTTTAAAGCAGACAAGCATTATGAAATTATTACATGGACAAATTATAGCTCTACAGAATTTTAAAATAATGAAGATGATGAATAAAATAGGGTTAGTATTATAGTTAGTATAATAGTGCACACTCACTGAAATAAGCACAGATTAAACCAGGTATTTTTAATCACCCTTTTAACTCATTTACATCACCCCCAAAACACAGAGCAAAAGTAGCCTTTTTGATGACATCACTTAAAAGAGCTAAACAATAAAGCTGTACTCGCTGAACACATTGTAAGCCTATTTTTTTTATAATTTGTTAATTTTGTGGTTGTCTTACCACAAAAGGTAAATAAAAAAGATATTATCCACAGAATAAATTCTAAAGCCACTTTAAATTAATGTCACGTAACATTGACGGACACGTCACGTAACATTTTCAACTCTGGCTAAAATCATGTATTTTGGGGGGTGTATATATAATACTATAATATTGCGTTACAATAAATGTCACTCTGCTTGTCCGTCAAGTTTGTTATTTTTGAGTGAAGTCTGTCATTTTGAGTCTAAAACTGGCATTTATTGTTTTACAAAACGACCAAACAAAAAATATTGCACTGCTGCCAGAATAATTTCATGTTTAATAGGAAGTGACGTAATTAAAATACAATCTGATTCAGTTATATGTGACAAAAACCATGAATGCACGTAACTTATCCCCTCGCAGTAGCTCACGTAACCAGTTGTACGGTCAAACTTCCCTTGTTTGTAAGCCGACCCCGCATGGTGGGAGGAAGTCAGAAAAGTGTCCACTGAGCATGTCCAGGAGTAATAAATATTAACGAGGCTGGGTCTTGCTTCAGGGGTTTTTTCCGCTGACGTGTGAACCAATTATAAATGAACATAACATGTAATTGGGCTGACAGACATTTAACCTGTGTTTTATTCATGTTGATAGAACTACCTGTATGGATTTTTTAGAACAATTTTTTTATTGAGTGCAACCAATGCTACCTTCTTTCCAGTTTACTAAAACCAAGTACAGATATTTACTGGTATGTACATCATATAGACCAAATATAGATATCCAACATATAGTTCTTAACAGATATTACGTTCTTTTATAAGATTTATTTCAGTGTCAAAATATAACAAAATTGGCTGAATTTAACCAGATATGTCCGATTTTCCTGCTAGAAAATGTCAACTTTAGTATGAATGAAGTAAAAACAGAAAGTGGTGGCACTTTGTAATATACTGAAATTGTCTTTACTATTATTTTGACTTACACTTTAAACAGTTATTAAGTTGGACATACAATTGCATGGAAATATTTTTTGCATTTTGATTTTTTTATATTACATCTGCTAATGGGTCTAAGTGCAAATAAAGAGCCATATATATATATATATATATATATATATACATATATATACATATATACACACACACATGCTACACTGCCTGACCCAAAAAATGTATATTTTACATATTCTCATGGAGTGCACCTGAGCCCATTACAAATTTGGTTTTAGCAGTTGCAAACTGTCTACTCATCTTTTCAAAAGCTCTACTAAAGGCAAACTTGCTCTTTTAAAAGGTGTTTTTCCACTGAGATAAACAGTTCTTTCTGTGCCAAATAAAATGCTTTCTCCCATGTGTAACGATGTCATAGGTCAGGGGTTTTCAGCAGCTGCATAAAACGGTTTTCAGTCATTTAATTGGAAGGCACAATTTCATTCTGCGGCTTGTTAGTGAATAAAACATGTATTGACATTGCTTTAGTAGACATACATTTGTTTTAACACCTATTCAACAAGCTGATTGAGGTTCATTAAATTCTGAGGTGTAAAACACACAATGCTGTGTTTCCCCTATCCCGTCCGATCTGGCACAACTCTGCCGACCCAAAGGTTTTTTAATATGAACTAAACCGACCAACCTATCAGTTTGGTGATCGATCTTACATTATCATGCCTCGAGGCGCCTGCCAGCTGGTTATTTTGCTTGTGACGTTGACCTATGGTGTCAGCCATGGCGCCTTATATTTAATAGTGACTTGCAGAATCAGCACATGAGAGTGGGTTTTAGTGTGCGGCCAGTTACAACACTCTTGGCTCACTTTGTTTGAGTCTATGACGTGGAAAATAATCTAGACTGCGTACCGCCCCTTCTCTTGTGGTTAACTGGTTTCAACTTCTGGTCATGGCATATAAACCCCATTGGTGTTGTGGATTTGTTTTTATTTTTCTGTGTTAACATGATTAGTTCTTGTTAAGTGTTTTTTATTCTTTTTAAAACCGTAGTCATCCTGATATTTATGGATAATAGTGTAGTGTTCCAGGTACAGGTGCTTAATGCAGTAAGGACAACACAGTGCAATGCTTTTAATGTACCTTTATTCTGTAGGTAACTACAGCCGGTTTAAGGAAGTACAGACTGATCTGCACGTCACGTAGTGTAGGAAGAAGCAAAAAAACTGACAAGATTCTACAAGAGCTAGAAGAAGCTGTCTGAAGATTTGGGTCATTTTAAAAGATAATGTCATGATTGGGCTTGTAGCATATGGTGCTTATTTAGGAGTATTTAAGTCGAAGGATGTTTCCTTGTATATGAATCTTTATTCAAGAGTTGGACTAAGAGTAACTCATTGTTCACATTTGCAAATACAGAATAATTATTTTTGGACAGTTCAATTCCTAAATAAATTCATTACAAATATTATTTGGTATCTATTATAGATAATGTATAGATTAATGTATGAAGGGTTGCCATAAGACTTTAATAGGAAGTAATAAAAAAAATAGTACATGCAATTCATTACTCTGAATTGACAGATATAAATACTTTTTAAAAAAGATATTGCAAGGACTTGAATCTGTCAGTGGGTATTTGGGCTACAACATATACTCTTGAGGGGGAACAAAAACCCCTAGCTACTCTCTCTATGTATTTTTTTTGAGCCTGTTAGGGGAAACACAGTAGTACATGAGTAGTGTTTTCTACTGTCCAGAAATTACCGCTGGGGACCCATGGATGCTGAATTAGTCAGATATCTATTTTAAATGACTTGTTCTCCAACCTTTGTTGGAGAATCTTTTCTGGCATTCTTTACAGAATGCATCGTTTTGTTGCTCATCTGACACTTTGAATGCAAACCATCCCCAAATAACTGAGCCATTGTTTTGCTTTTTACCACCCAGCTTCTCTTTGGTAGCTTGCCTCACCTCTGTGTTGATTTCCCTGTTGTTGCTGTATGCAGGACTTGTGAGTGAGGGGGTGGGAAGGGGTGGGTTGTGTCCAGAGAGAGAGAGAGACAGGGTGCAGTTGTGTGAGAGATAGACAGGAAGAGGAGAAATAGATAATCTGGTGTCTCAACAAGTATAATTGTATTGCAGAGTAAACTACCTTGATATAAATTATGTTGTCCAGTATCTTGCATGAAAATATATTAATTCATGTTTTTAATGTGTACATGTATAATACTAGCTATAGGATGAGACAGTATTGCCCATTCATAATCACTGCATGTAATGATAATGTATTATTTATAAATTAGCTCTGCATAGCCCCTGATCAAGCCTGCAGTGGTACAGAATGTAACAGAATTTTCTCTGACAACTTGAGGGAGCTTCAGTGGGTATAGGATGGAATAACCCCTTCAAAATAGTCATATTTTGCTGCTTTGCAGCCTGAAGAAAAGGAAAGCACAAAACATCTTTTTCCAGCTTTATTTACTATTGTGCAAGTTATAACAGCAAAGTGAAAGATATAATAGCATTAACAAAATAAGTAAAAATCAGTATCATGATTAAAGGATCACCCTCGTGGGTCAGTAAGTTGTGGATTTGTTTGCTTTGATTACAGCCATGAGCTGATGAATGGTGGTTGAAGTCTGGGTTCTGACTGGTCCATGCAAGGACATTTACTCTTTTCTCTTTCAGCCACTCTGTGGTCAGCTTCAGGTTACTGTCATATTTGAAGGTTAAACTCCTTCAAACAACAAAGCTTCCTAAAGTGTGTATATATTTATAATAACACGTAAGAATATTATTGTAAGTTTTGATCAAAACTAGTTCGGATAATTAACTGTTTTTAATACTAAATGGCCAATGCTAACACTTAGGTTATTCACTGTTAATTAGCATGCACTCCAGATTTTCTTTTGTTTTTAAATAATAATTTATCTCCTATTTTTGTCATTGAAAAATGCTGCATTCCTGCTCACAGGTTTTCGAGTGTAATTTCATATTCTTTACTTGTCATAAAATTACCCACTTACCAGTTACATTTCTGATTCTATATTTTTATTTATTAAAAAAACAGGTTTGTTATTTGTTTTATTGTTTAATAATTTATTATTTGAGTTTACAGAAAGAGTGCTGTATTGTGATATGAAATATTGAGATATTAAATGATTTGCAGCATGATATGAAGTTAAAAAGTTAGTAGTTTTATACATTTCTGGCAAACAGTTTGTAGTATTGTTTGTAGTGTCTAACATTGTTTTGTAGATTTATTATTATGATGGTAATCACAAATTAAGTAATACAGACAAAAAGGAATAATTTTAAAAGTACTTTGAATACAACTGAAAAGTAGCAGGATTTTCTGAATAGATAGTTTGATGTAAATATTTCCTGCACTTTCATGCTCACGTATATACAGCGTTGTGCAGTGAAGATTATACACCACCACTTTTTTCTAAAAGTGCACCTAATAAAAATAATTTTTTGGTGGAAGGTATTGAACATATTATTGAATATACTAATATAGACAGTGAGAACAAAATAATTCCGACAAGTATATTGAGGTAAAAGTATGGCTAATAAACAAAAACACTGAAAATACCAATTAACATTAAGTGTTTCCAAAATACCTGACTTTTATTTTGCACATTTTGCACACCGCATGTATCATGTCAAGCTCCGTCCTACCCGGAAAATCTGAAGTGCACCCAAACATTTGTCTTCAGTGAAGACAGCGCTGGCTGTAGGCTAAAAGCTAATTCTGGAGCCGCCACTCACTGGAACAATTCATGACGGAGGCCATGTCTGGACACGGCACGCGTTGTGAGTAAGGAAGTGAGTAAAATGAAGATAAATCAGAAACCAAGTACTATTCAAGTATTTATTTAATTAAATATTGGATCATATAGAACAAACACCAATATATAGTAATAAAAAAAACCTTTTTTATTATTATTTTTTTTTTAGAAAAGAAAATCAATATTTATTGTGGCCACCCTTTACTTTGATTACAGCAATTAACCTTTCATGCATAGTGTTCACATATTTTTAAATTTCTTCACTCGTTAAATTACATATGGTGTTTGAGTTCATTCATGCTATGCAAAAGTAAGAAATAATATTATTTATTATTACTATTACTATTTATTAGGCATACTTTTACCTCAGTATACTTGTCAGAATTACTTCTTTGGTTCTCATTCCCTACAACAGCATAGTTCAATACATTTTCACCAAAAAAATAAAGAGAAGTAATTTGTTACTTCTTTTTATTAGGAGCCCTTTTAGACAAAAGTGGTGGTGTATAATATTCACTGCTCAACACTGTATTTATGTATGTATATCTATCATAGGTCATATTATAGTCACGCTGATCTCCCTAATAATTGACTGATTCCGGTTTCTTGATGCAGCTCTAGTTACAGCATTACAAAATAGTTCAGTGGGACTGCTGTGTTTGCTGACTTGGTATTTGTTGTTTACCACTGGCAACAAATAGTATTAAGCAGAAATGTCAGAATCCGGTGACTGTGAGTGATTGTCTCCATATCTACATGCCTTAAACGTTAATGCTTGTGACAGGGACTCAGACTTTGCCTCAGATGAAGGTTTGGCATGTACTCTATAGTGGTACCATATGCACCAGTATTCTTACAGCATACAGTTTCATGAACACGTAGGAAACTTAGTAGGCATGTAGAGCTGGGCGTTCCTTTACGGTCTCTGCCATGCAATAGAAAAAAGGCCTGATAAGACTGATAACACCAACCACTGTCCGTAGTAAAAGTTTATCTAAAGTCTGATGGGACTAAAGGCAGTTGCACAGCGCGTTTTTTTTTTTAGGTTTACATTTCATTGATCCTCAAGGAGAAAGTGCTATTGAGCAGTACTGAGAAGTCCAGTTATTAACCGATTAAGATATGTTGGCTTGTTTTCTGTCTTGATATTATTGAAATTTATTTGTGTTCTTCACCAAGCTCAGACTCTATCTATTACTAGTCTGTTTCTCCGAGCTGATGTTGGATATGAGGATTAGGATAATTTCAAGATGCTCGGAATGACACTTTAATATAATGCCACCATCTGGGATCAGAAAGAATGGCTTGTTAACCCTAAAACTAATTATTTTAATTGTCATGTTGATCAGGTGATGGCATCGATACCAAGAGGTTCTGTCATTGCCATGTGTAGCTATATTATATATGTGATTGTATCTATCAGTGGGTTAAATCAAGCATTAATGGAGCGCTTTAGAGAGTTCAAAATATCACTTTTTTCATGTGGAGAACTCAGAGTTCTCCTATTTCTCTCAAATATTGCTCACAAATCTGTCTAAATCTGTGTTAGTGAGCACTTATCCTTTGCCGAGATAATCCATCCACCTCACAGGTGTGGAAAATCAGGATGCAGATTAGACAGCATGAATATTGCACAGGTGTGCTTTAGGCAAGCCACAATAAAAGGACGCTCTGTAATGTGCAGTTTTTATCACAGCACAATGCCACAGGTGTCGCACGTTTTGAGGGAGCGTGCAATTGGCATGCTGACTGCAGGAATAACCACCAGAGCTGTTGCTTGGAAATTGAATGTTCATTTGAGTGGGCAAATGCTCACATTCGATGGCATCTGGCAGGCTGGAGAGGTGTTCTCTCCCCCCGCTTGACATGCCACACATGTGAGGTGGATGGATTATCTCGGCACAGGAGAAGTGCTGACTAACAGAGATTTAGACAGATTTGTCAAAACTATTTGAGCGAAATAAACCTTTTGTGTACACAGAAAGAGTTTTAGATCTTTGAGTTCAGCTCATGTTGTGTTTGTCTTTTTGTTGAATGTACGTTGTGTGTCACAATAGCGAACCAGTGGAACTATTCATAGTTCTAATAACTGATGCAGAAAATACCTTCCTTTTTGTGTGTTTGTACTGCAGGAAAGTGAACTATTTTAGTTCTTATAATGCCATTTGTGGGACAACAGTGATGTTTAAAATTCCAAAAACGCCATAAAGTTCCAAAAGCCATGGGCACAACTGTTCTTATTAAAGGTCTTTAAAGAAATAAAATAAAATAATGTGATTCATGTGTCTGTGCCGGTAAATGCAGAATAATTTGCATATGAATAAACAGGTTCTACTGTTTGTTCATGTAAGTGAGCCAATGTTTGACAGATGTAAATGAAAGCTTGTATTATGTGTAAATTTGCCTAGTTTTAGTTTACATTTGGTTTAATTTCTGTATACTGATATTTGTTGGCATTATCTTGCCTTATATGAACTGATGCATTCATGTCCTGTTCTCGCTCACAATAGAGTGAGAACCACCTGATAATAAAATATATCTTAATGAGTAATAGTAGAGTTTGGAAGACTTGCCTTTCATTTCACTTTAATGGATTTAATAGTGTTCCATGGTAGTTTGAAGGTTTCAGATATTTTTTTTTAACCCAACTTGATTCGTACGTTCCTGACATGTTTTGTAAACCTCTTTGGCCTTCATGGTGTTATTTGCTAGGTGGTACGTCTTGATTAGTGGTGTTGCAGACTCTGGAGCCTTCATGTAACATCTACATTGCACAAAGATGTTTAAATAATTATGTGACTTCTGCAGGTTATTGGTTGCACCAGATCTTATTTAGGGGCTTCACAGAAAAGGGGGTGATTACATACACACACCACTTAAAAAAATAATTGTAAATTTTGTTTATTCCACTTCACCAAAGTGCGCCAATTCATAATTCCCTCTGGCGGTGTGAATTCAAGCGTAAAAAGAAATAAAATGTAGTGTTTTTTAGTTCTCAAGGAAGCGTCTAATGGATTAGTTTCTTTTTAAATTTCCCCAGAACTGATTGTAGAGAAAGCCCCTAATGTAGCGTAAAAATATTGAGATCTTATTTATGAGCTGTATTGCACACCCCTCGGCATCCACAACCTTTTTGCTCTTGGGGTGCTCTATGGGTCTTTATATGTTTACACTGTACAATTCAGTAGTGAAGGGACCACCACACCCTAGTCATGTTCAAGTTCATGCAGGAGGTTTTAATTAATAGTACCTAATCATTGCACCTCATTCTAATTTTAGTAAGGGTGCACTTAGTTTGTTCAATGTGTTTCTGTTTTTGGTTATTTCAATTCTACAAAATAGTTATTACTACAAAATAATTTTACATAATATTTGGAGTATATCAACACATTTTTAGTTATTATTTAATACCCGTGTAAACACCATAGTCAGATTCTTACTGTGTCTTTTATCTTTTATTTAGATCCTGACCTTCGAAACTAAGAATGCAGTGGAGTTAGCTGAGCGCTTGCGTTCTGTCTGCGGTAACCAAAGCAATGCTTATGCACGTCTTTTGGAGTATCGACTCAATGCCCTGCGAGGCCTATGGGGTGCACAGCGACAAGTCGCCCTGGAGGAGCAGCAAGAGCGAGACGGTGCGACAGCAGGAGCTAGCAATGGAGTAGGTGCAGATGAAGAGACACTGACCCTCCTGAAACGTCAGGGCCTCCTGCAACAGCAGTTCCAACAATCTCATCACCACCCCCCACTGCCCTCAAACTCTGACCAAGCTCCTTTTACATCACGTGTGAGTTTACTGCTGATCTTCCCCCTGCTGCAGTCACAAACCCGTCACGACCCGGGACTTGCTGGTGTCACTGCTGAGGTACTGCTGGCCTGTTTGTGTGACTGCCAGCCACTTAGCCTGGGCAAGGAACCTGCCGATTGCCTCAACGGTTTGGAAGGACTTCTGTGCTCATGGTTGGAGCAAGGGCATGAGCATGCCGCAGTAACACAGGAAAAGCCACTGCTGACACAGAGACAGAGGGAGAATGCTGCTGCTGCACTTGTTGCGTTAGCATGTGCCAGGTGCTTGTAATATAATTTCTAACAACAGCAGAGTTGAAATGCTGCAAGTTATGTCACAAAAGATTCCATTCAGTTTGCTGTGTTAGTATTGTTTGGGTTAGTCTTAAAATATTACCTCATCCTATATCAAGCCCTATAACATATGCTGTTGTGTTCAAGTTCGTTAAATGAGAGCATAAGGGGCTAAAATTTTGAAACACACTGACGAATTTTAATGCCTTATGCATCTCATCAAATATTGCTGACACTGGCTCCTGTTTTGTAGAATGACACTTTTATGCATTGGGAAGATATAGGGATCTTTCCTCCATTGGTTGCTAAACTATAAGTGGTTTATTCATTTAATCTTCTCTATATAGGGGATCCCTGAAGACCTTCATTCACACAGTTCACCTGCTACAGAAACAGACAGACTTGGGGCACCTTCCTGTGGCAGATGTCCTCTATAGGTCAGGCTTTGTAAATACATATTTTGTTTTATAATCAATTAACTAATGTCACTTCCATCGCCACTATCCTGTGCTACATTGTGTCAGAAATAACGCTGCAGTGTGATTTAATGCAGTATGATTTAGAAATATATTGATTTTCTTCATAATGTAATAATGAAGAAAATAGTCTATACAAAGTGGTGTGAGGATTAAGATGATAATATTAAGGTGAGGTGCAAAGACCATATAAAAGGAAAGGCACAAAGCATAATGCATTTTAATTTCATGTTTTTGCATCTCCATTATCTCAGATTGATTCTTCTGGAAGGAGGTCCAGGTTCCCCATCTTGTTTGCTGGGAGGAAAGCACAATGCCTCCTGGGGTTTTGAGGATATGCTTCCCACACCAGATTGCACTGCTGTAGGAACAGAGAGTAAAGGTAGGACTGTCCCAGGGATTGCTTTAATGTGTTTAAGGTCTTGTTAAAGTTTTAGTAAGAATTATTCACCAAGTTTCAGGATTTTTCGCCCCCAGCAGCCATTACAGAGTCTACTGATCTGATCTGCAATCAGCTCCCCATCCATTCATTTCTCATGGACTCCTTACAGTATTCAGCCTTCAGTAATAAGATGGCAATAGAAGGAGTCATGAACCGACAATTACATGCACGTGTGCTGGATAAATGATTTGCTTTTTAGCTTGAATGTTGAAATTAATAAACATTTTGCATGTAGCAGCGTGGGAAACGGGAAACACCGTCCCATGATGGAAAAAAAACTGCAGCAGTAAATGAAGTCAGGCTGCCAACATGTATCTAAAACCTTTCTGTCCCGATCTTAGTACACTTAAATGGTGTGAGCAACGAATTTTTTAAGCTCACCATCATCCTATATCGAAGAATGGACTAAAATCCTTCATATCCGATGTTGATTGCGATCAACAGTTACCACATACATTGAGTTACAAATTGTAACTGCTGAATGGGGTCTGGAAGCAAATGGTTTCAGCATAATCACTCAAAAAACATATTGACACTAAACTGTCAGAATGTCTTAATATACTCAATAGCACTCCTACGTTCGTCTATTCAAGCAGTGGCCCAGACCCAGTGCATGTGCTATAGCGCTCAATCATTTGTACATTCAGGCAGGGAAGCATGTTTTCATGACTTTGCAGTAGTTAAATCGAACGTCGTAGTACTTTTACAGACTTTACAGTACAGCAAACATGAACATCACATCATGAGAATTCTGTTAAAGCTTGGAAAATGTTAATGTGAATTTAAACCATAGTAACACTTTCACTGAATAGAATAGAGTTCACTAGAAATAGGGGCTAGTTGTTAGCCGCTTGTTTTCTGCTGTTAGGGGAACATTTGTTTTTGAATGCTTTGGCCATCATAATATCACATGCATCCTTAGAGACGGAGAATGTGGTGACTGTCAAAAAAAAAAAACATGGCATGAGGATGCAACATTTAGCGGAACCTTATTTTGGTTACAACAAATAATGTAGATTGTAGAGACGGTCCTGGGTTTGAGCCCCATGCCCAGTGTGAGAGTTTATGTGGAGTTTGCATGTTCTTTCCGTACTTGCATGGGTTTCCCCTGGATGCTTCAGTTTTCTCCCAGAGTCCGAAGCCATGTACATTAAGTTAGTTGTATATTCTACATTGCCTCGAGGTCTGAATGAGAGTGTGTATGGTGGTGGGTCTATGCTGGCCATGAAATGGTCTGGTGAGCTGTTCAGGGTGTTCCCCGTCAGTGCTTAGAATGCGTTGGAATGAACTTAAAAAAGCATATATATGTTTGGAAATTGAAGTGATTGAAATAGTTATTGACAAATCCTGAGGAGTTGATTTCAATTCGTCAAACTGTACTTTAAGAACGGATTAATAGATTTCAGATTTAGTTTAGTTTGATGTTGCTTTCTTATTCTGTCTCTCTTTTAGATACAGACCTAGGCCGCTGCTTGGCAACAGATGGCTTGTATCTCTATACCACCAACTCATTTGGAAGAGGGTTGAGCAAGCTGGGTTCAGGCCTTCATGGAACCCTGAGGTAAGAGTCACGTGAAACAATATACTGGTTAGTGACTTTTCTTTTACGTTGAACATCTACTTATACAGTGGTGTGTAAATGTTTGCATGAACATAGAGCAAAAAGAAGTGAAAGAAACATGATCTCAAAACACCAGTTATTGTCTCCTTGTCCACTTGAAACTTTCCTTTGCTGTGTTATTGAAGCTATTCAACAGTTCACTAAAGTTTAAGCTGTTTTCACGTCAGAAGAATCAGAATGTCTGGTCCAATTCACAGAAATTTCAAACATGGTTACATTTTTGTTGTGTTGATTTCACAAACCAGGTGACCAAAATGCGACGCCGCTAATGTTGCGAGACAAGTCTGACAACGAAAAGCAACAGCCGATGCACCTCTAGTGTGATCTTCCCTCTAAAGCCAAACTTTAGAATTTTTACTTTTATTGCCAAATAAACGGAAATCGTACGGAAATTTTCGTACGGAAAAGTATTTATTATTTAATCAATTGATTGATTTTACATCAGTCACGGTTATATCAATTGTCTTTCAATGTCTTACTTGATGTTTTTATGCATTTATTCTGTTTCAGAGGTTTTGTTTACTGTCGAAATGAAGAGCTGGAGCCTGGATGGGTGGTATACAGCAGTAGATATCTCCTTCATCGTCCTGCCTCCTTTGACACTAAGTCCCATCAGCTGTGCCAGGTCATAGACCACTACACTTTACAAGTAAGCAAGGACATGCATGCATACACTCTTTACTTTTTCAAAATATTCTTTGCAAGCTGTTAAACATTTAAACAACAGATCTGGGTGTTCCTCCATGTTTACTTCTGTGCTGCTCCTGTTTTAGCTAATATTTATTTTGTTGAGGATGGAGTTAAGTATTCCTTCACCATGATTTTTCTAGCTCTTTAACACCTTGTCTGTTTTAAGGTGTCCCAGATTGTGCCCATGCCTCCTCACCACTTTGCTGTGGGCAGTAGTTTGACCACGCTGCACATGTGCTCGGACGGTACCTACATCTACTGGGTGTGGTCACCTGTTAGTCTCAACGAAAAGACCCAGAAAGGCCACTCTGTCTTTATGGATGTCTTCCAGTTAGAGGTAGGAGTATGTCATTGAGGAAAAGTGGATAATGTTTGATTTATGCATGGAATAATTTAGTATTATGGTTAAAATAAATAAAATTGGTCAGGCAAAAAATTAAAGGCAGGTTAGAGGCAGTTGTTCTGTCTTTTTATTTTTAGGAGATCACAACTTATATTATTAATCATGAAATTCCCTTACATCCAATTATGGTTATATGGGCTTGACTATAGATTACATGTGCAGAGACAGATGGGTGACAAAGTAAATTACTTTGTATAGGCATTTTATTGTCATAGTTTCAAACCACGTCCCTGTTAAAAGGAAGTTACAAAGTTCTTATGACTGACCATCTTTATCCTTTAAAGAAAACTGTATCCTAATGTGTGTAGTCTCTTCCTGAACGGCAGTTTTCCCATCTACAGGAAACAGGTACTCACAGATATGAGTGGTTTGATGAGTATTAACAGTATGGAAATTACATGGATTGACATTTATGATCATCAAATGAAAACTTGTGGGAGATTTTTGAGGAGTAGTTTGAGTAACAGGTGACATGGTGGCATGGTGGCTAGCACTTCCTGCCTCACGGCAAGGAGGTCCTGGGTTCGAGTCCTGAATGAATCAGTGAATTTTCGGTTGCATTCATCACTACCCTCATCCAATGATTTGTCAAATCTCACTTGTGAAGCTGTTTTGGTGGCTCATGGTGATCAAGCACATTATTGATGGGGTTTGTATTGTTTTTCTTTCATTTGTCACCCATCTGTGGATGTAAGAATATGTAATTCATTTTCCGAGATATTCAGAGGTAGAAATGGGCAAATCAGAATATTTCTATTAAGAGAAAAATTGTTTAGATAGAAGTCCTATAATATTATTGGCACAAATAATAACAATAATTCCCTCTTAACTCTTTCTCAGACTGAGTCTGGATTGTGCTTGACAAGTGTCGTCCGGGAACGAGTGATCTTGTCACGCAAAGAGGGGGAGTCATCAAAATGTCTGAACGAGCTGCTGATGAGTCGCATGTCTCGTTTCCGCAACTCACACTCGGCCACACTCGCTGCTCTCACTGGTTCCACCATTACAAACCCTGTCAAAGAGGAGCAAACGGGTAAATTCACATATGTTTTCTATTCCTTGAAAGTTGCGATTCGTACCTTTTCTGATAGAGACCCCTCAAATTTATTTTTGTCACATACTTAGTTACAAGCCTACTGTACTGTATAGTTAACAATTATTCTGCGATCTTGAATCGGAAATGATCCCATAGCCCACAAAGACTTAAATCTGATTACTTAAATCCATCCACAGAATTTTTCCCTTAGACTTCTGGCTTGGCTATGTCATCTTAAACAAACTGTTGAACAATAAATCACCCAATAAGCCCTCTGAGGAAAACAGCTAGAATTCACAAGAATGTTCAACTTAATATAACTTTATTTAATGTGTCTAGTATTAAATGTGTGTAGGGATCAGTTGGACTGATGTGTGCTTTTTAATGCAAAAAAGAGCTTTAGTGACTATTTGAGGATCCAGTGGGGTTATGAGAAGTAGATCACAGGCTCTTATTAATGCTTTTTTTGATTAATAATGTAAAACCATGCAGACAGGCATTAAGAAGGACCAATAGATAACCATTGATTTGACTAAAAAAGTCTAAATGTGGAGATGGAAGGTTTCTGCCTGACAGTGAAGATACATAATGGAGAAATCTGCCAAACAGCACTATTGTCCAGAAATTTCTAGTGTGTAGAATTTCCAATTTTTTACAGGTTGCCACAGAACCACATCCTAGCTCATTACCATAAATTAATCCTTATTTTAACTTCCTGATTATTTTTCTGCTGCTCAGAATTAACCGCTAGCAGGCTTGCTGCTGCTTGCCATCTAAAGACACTGACTTGTGGTTATTTTGACACACTCACAGAATTTGGTTTGAACGTACTGTAATGCAGAGCAGTATGATGAAAATGTTTCTCAAAAACATTTTTGTATGCCACTATTGAAAACGAGAAAGTATGTGTATTGAATTTGTCACGGACAGAATCATGTTGTAGTTGTGTGTATGAAGCTCTTTTTATAATTGCATGAACTGAGATGCACTGACATTTAATAAAGATTATTATGTGGTGATGGTAATTAGTTCAAATGACATTTTTGAAATTGATTTGTATTTCTGTTTTTTCCTAGTAGTAAATGCTAGCTGCGGTCTACCTCTTAAGACTTTAAGGAAAACACCCATGTATGTCTGTGGTACTTACCTGGTAATGTTGGCCTCCCCTCCTGGTGTAGCTGGAAGTTCTGCGACTCGCTCACTTTTTGGTGGATCCAGTGGCCTTTCTTCCCTTAAGAGTGAGAGACTTCAGATATTTGATAACTGGCTTGTGGTCTCAGAATTTTATGTTAAAGTATTGGAATTATGAGCAATTTACCCAGTATGGTGGATTGTGGTGTAAAATGGCAATAGATTTAATGCTCTATTTTTTCCTTGCTTGATTTCTCTCTCTCTCTCTCTCTCTCTCTTGCTCTCT
>JBCNYG010000023.1:15842502-15854981 GCA_039654305.1 Porochilus rendahli | reverse complement strand
TGTTTTTTCCATGTCCCTTTAGGTGCTCCGTAGAAATCAGTGTTAAACTACAAAAAGTAAACAGGAATTTTTTACACTCATGACACTTCAACCTGTCTTGCAGTTTTCAGATTCTTGATGAAAGGGAAGAGCCAGGTTTCCTTACAGGGCTTAAGATCCCTGCCCCATGGGCGGCTGGTAAAACAGTAGAAACTCTCCATCCAGTTCGTGACAACTACAAATTCAAAGAGACTGTACATATCCCTGGTGCTCGTTGTCTTTATCTACGCTTTGACCCTCGTTGCTCTTCACAGTACGACTATGATAAGGTGCCTATTCCAAAATGATCCATGGTTTATTCCAGTTTTAACCATTTATATTAATGCATCATAGTTTCATCTGCTGTAATTTGTCAATCTGTACTTGTCAAACATAGAAAACACTATTTTTGTGAGTTCAATTGTTTCACTGTTTTATGTTTTAAGCTTGTTGTCTACGCTGGTCCTAACACAAATAGTCGTAAAGTGTCTGAGTATGGCGGCAACACCCTGGGTTATGGCAGCCGCAGTGTTCTGGGTACTGGTTGGCCAAAAGATCTTGTGAAGGTATGAAACACAGATTGGTATGACGTATGAACTAAAAATGAAGGCATTTGATTTTTTTAGTTACATAACTAACAAAGAGGTTATGCTTTACCTCCAGTTTATGCCTTTGTTTGTGTGTTTGTTAGCAAGATTACTCAAAATCTTGGGTGTGGGTTTTCATGAAATTTCAGCTACAGGTGGGGTTTTGGAAATGGAAGACTCCATTAGATTTTAGAGATGATCAGAATCAAATTCAGGATCCAGAATTTTTTTTTTTAAAGATTGTGAGAAATGCGTTTTTTGAAACTGGAATTATAGCAGGCCCCGCACGGGGTGCTGTATACTTAACCCAATACGAGCTGGGTGGTGCTGAATAGACTATTCAATTCACCGACACCCACCGAGTCTGAGGTGCATAACTGTTTTAGTATATACTACACAGGAACAGAAAAGCTAGAGTATTGAATGACACAAATATAGCATGTATTAGAAATAGAATAAAATTTTATGTGTTTAAAAGGTAGTATTTAAATGCATTTTATATATTTTTTTAGTTGATAATGCCATTCTTTATGAATTCTTTGTTGCCAATGTTAATATTCATTGATTTTAATTTAATTAAAAATTAATACATATTAAATTTAATTGGAAATAACCCCATTCTTGTTTTATTCCCACCGGTCGTAACTTGCCAAGTGTCCAATGAATTTTAAAACCGGAGCTTTTTTGCACCAAGCCGGTCCTTTCGTCGCCCTCTCACGGCAGCTATTTTAACCATCATGTGCATGGATTTGCGGTGTCTTTGGTTTACATTATGAAAATCCACCAAACAAGGAATAAAAAAAGAATGGCCTTTTGTTATACTGCCGGAGACACATAAGCAGTAGTGCTTCTATGCATTTTCATAAAAAATAACAGTAGTGCTTATTACTTTTTAAAGAAATTCTGCCATGGACATAGTTTTATATCTTAAAATCGGTTTTGTCTTGAAACCTGGTCACACAGCAAATCAAACAGGACTCAAATCAATCATGAAATGTATTGCCACTCTGCAGGAAACACTTCAGACACACTGGTTATATACAGAATGTAGAAGAAAACTATAATATGAAAAGCATTTTAATAAGTAAATAAATAAGAAAGAAAGAAAGAAAGAAATCTATCTAGAGGAATGATTAAGAACTAAGGTTAGTGTAGACCAGAATTTTTTATGTTTCAATTCATTTGTGGTATGTAATTCTTATAGTAGGGCAATTAACAATGATTTAGGATCAATGTTGTGTTTTTAAACATTAATAATAGTATGCTTATATATTATATATTATGCTGTTGATATGATGATGTAACACTCAGAGTTACCTGAAAAACCAGTACAGTTGTAATTACACAGAGATTGCAATATGTTACTTGCCAATACATTCTGCAAATCATGTTTATTTTTTCAGGTGGAGGGTGACACTGTGACATTTTCCTTTGAGATGAGAAGTGGCCGCGAACACAACACACCAGACAAAGCAATGTGGGGTTTCTCCTGCACTGTCCGAGCACAGGCAAGCACATTATTAGTCATAAGAGTAAGAAAAATAACAATAACTGATTGACAGGGTAAATTTGACACACCTTCTCCCTTTACTTTTCTCTGTGCTTTGAAGAACAAAGTCCCATGTGTAGTGACCAGAAAATAGCTTTTTTTTTTTTAGGAAAGGCATATCACCTCAATGACATGGCTTGCAAACAGTTTAGATCTCTGCATTTAAAGTGACAGTAAAAAACAAAATGGGTCCATGAAAAGCCTCCCTCCAGCTGATCTGATTCCCGTAATTGGATAAAGTAAGAACAAGCTTTGTGGAGAACATTTCATACAGAACACAATCAGTATCTTTTCAATATGCCGACTGACTCATATTAATCACTTTAGTGATTATCCTATCACATGCTTTAAGGTATTTGCTTCAAATCCAAAACTTCTGGCTAGACTGTGTACATATTCAGGGAAAAACTATTTTATCAGTGAATACAGCTCTTAAAAAATTTTCTGCACAGAACTAAAAATGCTGTAGGTAACATTAATAAGATAAAAAAACCTTTTTCCTTAGCTCTCTTCCTATTCATTTATCGCTGTTTATTTAAAAAGGCAAACCAGATAATGACAGGAATGCATATTTCAGCTCTGTGGTGGTTTCAAGCTCAAGTCTTCAGTTTAAAATACTTCATGGGTTTATTATTTTCCTTGTCCATCTTGACTGTCTGTCTTTTTGTGTATTTGGCCTTGTTCTTTAGGAATCATCAGAGGATGTCTCTGGAGGTCTTCCTTTTCTGGCTGACCTTGCTTTAGGTCTGTCCGTTCTAGCCTGTTCCATGTTACGCATTCTCTACAATGGCCCAGAGATCACTCGGGAGGAAGAGGCTTGCCATGACCTACTCTGCTCTAAACTGTTACAGAGGTAAGCCTAACCAAACATCTTGTTACCTTTTAATCTAGTAAGGTTCTTGTACTGTTTCCTATTTATTATATTTATGTCGACGTGCATACTTTTTGTTCTTAGATGCCAATGGCAGGTAGAAGCCAATGGTGCCCTCTCTCCAGCTCTTACCCCCTCTCCGTCTCCACTCCCACTTACCATTGATGAGGACCAAGAGTTTACCTACCCAGCAGACGTTCTTATTCCCACAACAGGCTTCATCCCAGGGGTTTACTGTGATCTACCACGTATTCGCCTGCCCCCAGGAATAATGGGCCGTCTACGGGATCTGTCTGGGAAGGCTCGTCCGCAGTTCCGCCCCAGCATCAAGTAAGCACTGGAGTGACATTGTTGATGTCATGCTCATTGCTAATGTTGGCCATCATTAAGTTTCATGCAGTGACGTTGTTTTTCACCTATCCAGCAGTTGCAATCTGCTTTGGTTTGATTGATATTGTTAATTGCAGGATATGTCCAGTATGCAAGAGATAAAAATATCTCCCACTGGTCAATAAAGCTCTCAATAGTACTTGGATATAAATAATAAAAAAATAATAGAATTATATTTTAATTTGGTTGACCAGAAGAAAATAATGATTACTTTTCTGTAACAGCAAGGGAGAGGAGTTCCAACTATAAGACAAATTACAGCTTAATCATTTTTATTTATTTTGCAATAATATTCTATAACAATCTAATAGTCTAGTTCTAATTTTTCCTTAGGAAGTCATAGATTTTTTATTTTTTTTTGCATCATTCTCCTTTAGGTTTAACCCAGTTTAAGTTGATACCGTTAGTATTTATCGTCTCACTCTAGCCAATGGTTATCTGTACTGGTCCCACTCTTGGTCTTATTTGAATTACCTTTCTTTAAATGCATTTTTCTTCTTCTGTTTCTATTCCTAGAGAGGTGATTCGGCCAGAAGTAATTGAAGAAGTGATTGTGTCCTGTGTTATAAAGCACCTGAGCTTGATAGACTCGCTGCAGTCATTAGTGAACCTGCAGTACAGGGAGGAACACAGAGAGGAGTATGAGCTGCTTTGTAAAATCATGGCTGAGACATTTAAGAAGATCAATGCAATGGAGAGACAACTTCAGGTAGGCATACATTATTGATTCGAGTAGGGGCGTGTGGGCAATTAAATCAAAATACACCTTAACACATGAAGATTGCATAATTGATATTTTGGATACTAAAGACATGGTAGTAAGTACCAGATATTTGAGTCAGTTTTCCTGTCAGACTTTTACAGTTCAGTATTAGAGGAGACTAAATGTAATTTGAAAATTGTGCAGAATTTCTGGAATTCAGTTAGGAAAAAGCGGCGAGCACTTTTTCACGGCACTGTGTGAGCTTGGTTTAAAGAAAGCAATCCTGTCTGGTGCTTTGGAAAAGGTGATTAAATCAGTTTGGTTGATTTGTTCGGGCTAAAGCTGTAATAAAGATGTTTGAGTAGAGAGTGTGAAGCATGCTGTCTGATTTTCTGCAGGTCATTGCAGGATTACTCACACAACATTGTTGCCTTATTTATTAATGTCCACATCTGCATTTGACAAATTTGTCAAAATAGGCATCAGATTGTTAAGTACGACAATATTATTTGTTTGTTTTTCAGAGTGTGGCTGAGCTGGAACAAAAATGGCAGAACGAGGTTGATGAGGCCCAACAGGGCAAACTCGAAAATAACACACCGTTCTTTCATGACTACCACTTTTTTGAGGTAACGGCGGGTCAAACCATCTTTAAACATGTAACCTTTTTTTTTTGCCTCTAATTACGATGTGCCCACATTAGGAAAGATTGTGTTTTTTAACTTCTCAGAGCAGTTTTCCTTCCTCCCTTCTCCTTGTTGCCCTGTGCTTATATTACGTTTAATCTTCCAGTTCTGAATGCATTAATGCAGTCACAATGCCACGCGTGGTGCTAAAAAGAAGAAACGGCTCATACCATACTGGAGTTTATGAGTGTCTTTATATTTAAACTTTGGAGGCATTTTGGATACAGTAACACATTGCTCTCTAAGATCACATGCAGATTTATCAGTCATGCAGAAAAGTAATTTTCAGTAAAGTTTGCTGCATGCACAATGATTTTTATGGAAGCAGCTGATGCTCAAGTATGAATTTGCAGCTTCACTTACTGACTACAATTTATATTAGTCAGTAAGGTAACAACAAGACCCCTTATTAATCCTTATATTCTTTAAAGAACCATTTCAGTTGAGCTCCATGCATTTAGTGATAACAAGCCCAACAGACTTACCCTACATCACTAATGCAAAGGAGTCTTTGAATGTCAAATGCTCTTGGGAATGCTACAGTTCATCTAGTATAATTAAACCCTTATTGCCATCATTAGTCTGTTTTATTTAAAGAATTTGAAGAATCAGTTTTATCTGCTAATGTGTTATTAAGATGACATTGGAATTCTCTCTGTATCTGAAACATTAGTGGCTCATCCACAGTGGCAGAAAATGACTTGGGCATCAGTGTCTCTCCCTGATAATATTGGCAATATTCTCTCTACATGCTGAAATGCATTTATTGACAGTTAGGTTTACACTTTAGATTTTGTGTCCAATGTATGCTAAGAGAAAGAGAGTCAACTACATGCAGACAAAAAAAAACTCTCTTAAACTCAGCATCAGATATCCCTGACTCAGAAATCGCCTCACCAGGCCTGGGGAAGAACAGGAGCAAAGCTTACACAAGCGTTGTTCTGCAGTCCTCTGGTTTACTTGACAAAGTTCAGGAATTTTATACACAGTCAGTGTGGAAAGGCAACACTGGATTGTGCAGTTCACATGGGATCGGCCAGTTAAAGTGTGGTCATATGTAGCAATGTGGATAGTCAGAACACACTCATCTGTCCAGGCACCAAGGCATGGGAGCCTTTGTTTACAGAAGGCAGAAAAGAACAGAAATAAAAGAAAACGAAGAGTTTGTGATATATTTTACCTAACAACAGTCTCACAGACTACTGTTGTCTCTACAGTGATGCACTGGTTTTACGCCCTTATATGATGTGTACAGAACTATATGAATGGTGTTGGTTAACATATTTAAAATGGATTGAATGGAAATTATACATAAAGGGACTATAAATGAGCAGTAACACCTACAACATATTATTTGTTTATAGACAAATTCCCATGCAACATGCATGAACAAAAACATGCCTGATTAACCTTGCATGACAGTGTTGCTTTAAAGCCTCTTCTATGAAGGGGAAATACTTTTGACTTGGGCCTGACCCATTTTGCAGTGACGCTAAATTTGGGAAAGGCAGCATTGAAGGTTTTATTTTGTTTGTCTTTACAGAGCAAAATGAAGGAGCTTGAACTTCTGTGTTCTCTGAAAGAGGTTCCAATAGATTGGAGTGATGTAGAAAATGCTGTGATTGCATTAAGGTAAAAATGTTGCCTTTTTATAAAGAAAATCAAATCATTGTGTATAAACATTCTTTCTAATTAGAAATTTTGTTTCAGTGGAGCTATGCGTCGTTTAAGATAAAATTAGATGTGCCGTGGCTTTTCAATTCACACTTCACAAAGCATTTTCCATTTCTCCCCACCACTCGTTCATTTTATTTACACTAAATACCTGTGTTTCATTTCAGTGTTCAGTTACACTGTTATCAGTCCGTGTAGGCGCCTCCCTTGACTTAAGTTTATGACTTGAGCACAATTTAGGGAGTTTATATGCATTTTCATGTAAATTTGACCTATGCAGATTACGCCCTTAAACAAAGTGCTTTTTCAGATGCATGCCACCAGCAGTTATAACACCACAAGCTCCACTATGGGGAGCTTCACCCTATTGCATTTAAGTCTGCAATTTTAATACCTCTAATATTAATGTTAAGAAGCCTACCAACCAATAATGGGAGTTCTGCCAAATTTTCAGTTAAACAGAAACACATATGCATGTACTGAACTCTGCAGAAACAGTTTACTGGTAGATTGTTGAAAACATTATAATGAAGTTCTATAATATTTGCACAAAGCTTATGAAAAGAAGATGTAGAAATGAACCATGATAAAAAAAAAAAGTGTGTGTGTGTGTGTGTGTGTGTGTGTGTGTGTGTGTGTGTGTGTGTGTGTGTGTGTGTGTGTATGCATTAGGGAGACTTTCTTTCAGGAGGTTAGTTCTATGAAGCACTCCAGGTATGGTGTTCCTCTGGCAAAGACCAGAGCTCTACTAAAGAGCTTAATGAATCGCTCCGAGCTACTGCTGCATGTCACAATTTCACCACACTGTGGGAGCCTAACCACAACACCTACAAGCTCACCAGGTAATTCACACTTCCCTCTACACAAACAGAACCTTTTAAACAGAACCTTTGGTAAGCCATTTCATTATATAGCAAAAATTATTCACTGAGCAGTATTATGATGTAAGAGGGAGTTCACTTTAGGGTACCAATATAATGTTTGAACGGCATATGTACACACAGCATATTGAACTTTTTGGACATACTATCTCTCGCATAATTTCCAAGCCTACATTTTATTTCTTTTTTCAAACAGTTTTGTTTCTTTCTTTAAGGCTGACTCTCTATTCTGTTTTTATTTCTGCGTTCTTGTTAATGATATACACTTATTTCTGTATTATATATATATTAACAGCTTATTTCAAGATTAGTTAGGTCAGCAGCAGTCTCCTCTGGGTGTTGTCTCCACCTGAAGTGTAAACTTATGATTTGTTTTAACCGAGGCCAATTTATTATATTTTTGCGTGTGTATTACAGTAAAAACGCTGATTTTAATCCCTGAACTGTACTGATTTTTCCAGCCGGAAAATTGACAGATACCAAGACTGGTATGGTGAAGCAGCCAGTTTTCCTGCGTAGTATGTCTGCTCCTTCTGACCTGGAAATGATAGCAAACCAAGATCTGGAATTCACACATACAACACAGAGGTGGGTTGTTTTTATTTACTCTATAGTTTATACTTGACATTTACTAGAAAAGACCATCTGCTCAGTAATGATTGTAGGTCTTTATGCGTGATGTATACTACATATATGTACATTTCTTAGTTGGGTTTATCCAACCAATAGGCATGATATGACATTCATGAATTGATTATCTGATGGAAAACTAATGATCAGCACCACGAGTGTATAATTGTCACAATGCCGAAAGTAAACTGCGATCGTCGAAATACTAGAGAAGTATAAACCTCTGGTGTGTGTGTGTGTGTGTGTGTGTGTGTATAACCCTAATTAGGATTAGGTTTTTTATTTGAATATAATTTTTTTACGTGGTGTCACACCCTTTTTGAAATTGGGGTTGTGATGTGGTTTGAGGAAAACTGATGCAAAATTTGCCATGAACTGAGCAATAATTCATTGATATTTATTAAGGGCCCAAATTTTGTGCTGTGTTGTGTATAATATTCTCCATTATGTAGGAGACGCCCTCATCCTACTGGTAACCGAAGTAGTTCTTTTACACTGCTACAATCTCTGGCAGCTGAAGACAGCAGTGATAAACCAACCTACAGTGTGCTGCTAGGACAACTATTTGCTTTCATAGGGACCAGCCCTGACCATGCAGTGAGTATTTTAAACAGTCTGTACAATTCATCTTTGAAATAAATGCCTCTGTGTTGTCTTTAAAACTCTTATGTTGAATTAATTGTAGTAATTTAAATCTGGTGAAACATCCGTTGTTTCTGAGGAGTGGTGTGTTAGATGAAAAATAGCTGATCTAGTGTTTGTTGCGTATAGTAACATTTGTAAGTTGTCTAGCACTAATTTCAGCTAAGATGCTAAAATAGCAAAAACAACCTTTATCCTGTATAGGTTTCTAGTAGGAATTTTCTGGCAGCAGCTCAGACTCGCTGGAGAAGAGGGTGTACCAGGAAGCAGGCCCTGATTCACATGAGAGAGCTCCTCACCACGGCCGTTCGAGTCGGGGGAGTAACCCACTTGGTGGGTCCTGTCACCATGGTTCTGCAGGGTGGGCCCAGGTATGTTTACCTTGCGGTAGAGTTGTGTTGCTGCAAGCTATTTGGGCATTTCATTGTGGTTTGATATTAAGAAAGTAATTTCCTGCGTGTAGATTGTTTTTGTTAACAATATAGCTTACTATTTTCATTTGTACGTTATATTTAAATGTTGTTAATTAAATAATTACTTCTAGAGTTATTTCACGAAAAGCAATACAATTTAAAAGTATTTGATGGTAAGATCATATATATTTAAAGGAATTTGGACCCCCCACCTCCAATATGACTTCATCGGCTATGTGCTAATCGACTCTTTCGCGTTGAAATTTTTTTTTTAATGTTGAGAATTTATAATAGTATTAATCATTGTTAGTTTATTTGAAGTCATGGAACAACTCTTAATGTCCCCTTGATTTCCTGTAGTTATATTATAATGGCTTTTATTTTTAATTGGCCAGCTTTACAAAATTTTGATGAAGATATAAAAGGCATTGACTTTTTTTTTCTTCCCATTTTTCATCCATTTCATTATTCGACTTTTAACTGTTATATATATATATTTTAATAGCGTGCTTATGAATGGTAATTTTCAGCTTGTTCTTTATTTTGATGCCTGCTTTTAGGATTGAGGAGCTGACCTGTGGCGGCATGGTGGGACTGGTTCAGGAGGCCTTTGGACAGACTATGACTTCAGTTGTGTCTTTGTGTGCCCGCTATCCTATTGCCTGTGCCAACAGCATCGGCCTTCTCTGCACCATTCCGTACACCAGGCAAGCAATCAACTCTGACATAGTTAGAGAGTAGGCATGTCCAGACCAGAGGTTTCCAAACCTGGTCCTGAAAGACTGCTCTGTGCTGCACATTTGAATGCTTTCCTTCTCTGATACACCCACGTCAAGTATTGAAGAGATTTTAATTAGGTTTAATTAAATTAAAATTGCCTGCCATTCGATTACATAAAGAAATGATATACAGTGGTGCTTGAAAGTTTGTGAAACCTTCATATTTTTCATATTTCCACATAAATATGATCCAAACCAGAAATCCACTGGAAAGATTTGTGGATGGATGAGACCAAAATAGATTTTTTGTTTTCAGTAAGAAGTTTTGTTTGTAGAAGCGAAAGACTACATTTCATTATAACAAGATTATTATGTCTGTGAAATGTGGTGGTGCTAGTATCATAGTGTGGGCCTGTTTTGCGGCATCTGGGGCACTGCATTTTGTCATCATTGATGAAACACCACATTTTGAATTACTACTAGCAATTCGAAAAAGACACAATTGTCCGTGAACTGAAACTTGAGAGAAAGTGGGTAATGCAGCAAGACAACAACCCTAACAGAACCCTGTTCTACTAAAGAATGGTTAAAGAAGAATAAATGTAATGTTTTGGAATGGCCAAGTCAAAGACCTGACATTGCTCAAATAGAAATGTTTTGTGAGTAGTTTTTGTTAAAAAACCCAACAAACATCCCAGTTATACCTTGTTTAAGTGCAGAGGAATGTCCTAAAATACCTTCAAGCTGATTTGCAAACTTATTAACAGTTACCACAATTTTTTTGTTACAGTTGCACAAGGGGGTCTGTTGTCTCAATGTATTTGTTAACTTGGCTGTTACAAAAATTTGATATTTGATATTTGCTTTTTCACAAGATGATTTACATACTGCATATGCATATATAGTCCATTAACTAAATGATTTTAAGGATTAATAAACAGTTGCTCAGTTATTAAAACGACAACAGCAGATAAAAGTCTTAAAAACTTGATCCTTTCCCTTAAATAAAAATGCTTATAACATTGCAGTCCCAGTAAAGTCAAATTCTGTAAAACATACAGAAACTTATCAAATGAGATAATGGTCATGTCCACTTTATAGAAGTATGTTCTTGAGACAAATGTTAGGTAATACTGTATGGCCAACATCTTATACTGGGCCAAAAGGTTTTGTTTTATTCACATTTATGGCGTTTGGCAGATACCATTATTTTAAGTGACTTAAGGAAGTGCTTTTATGTCTTTATCAATAAGATAACATCAGCAGTAAAAGATTCTAAATCTCTATCTCAGTAATTTAAACCTAGTCAGTACCTTTAGGAGCCACCTTTAATCTTAATGCACACAAAAGTGTTATTATTTAAAAGTTTCAGTATGATGTTAGTGCTGTTAATTTTATTTGTGTTTTTTTAGTAGAAAACTTGTTGAAATTATTTCATTTGGTACATCTTTCATTTTTGAACAGTTTAAAATACTAATAATAGTGGTCACCACAATAATTTTGCACGCTGTAATCATGATATAAAATGTTTCTACTACAGTTTTTAAATTACTGACGTGCAAAAACAAAAATCACAAACTAAACACAATGTTTGAGGCCTTTGGACCTTATCCTGTCATGGTTCATGGTCTACATATTAAATATTTCTTTGCATTTTTAGGAGTGAAGAGCAATGTCTGGTACGCAGCGGCCTGGTTCAGTTGATGGACCAGCTTTGCAGCCTTAGTAGCCAGAGAGACTGCAGTTCTAATGAGAAACAAACCAAGAAACAGAAAGTTGCGACGATGGCCTGGGCTGCTTTCCAAGTGCTTGCCAATCGCTGCATTGAATGGGAGAATGTGGAAGGTACATTATATTGTGGCAAGCAACAGTATCATATTTGTTACAGACTGTATAGACCAGTTCAATTGGGAGATACAGAGAGTTGTGTTATTTGTTAATGTTAAATTTCAGAAGAGAAGAAACAGCCTTTAGTCAGCTGCACATTATGTAAGATTACACGGGGATATTACACTAAGGCTGGGACAGAAAGGAAGAGAACTTGTGGACCATTCCGTTTAACAAAGTAGTTTCTGTTCAATAATAATTATCTTTACTAAGGAACTCTCTTCAGGTCATGCCACAGTATTTTATTTGTGTTTAAATCAGGAAATTATTTGTTCTTTCAGAAACATCAATTTTCTTTTTCTTTTCATTTTTTCATTCTTTGGTTGATTTGTTTGTTTTCATACTGGAGTTGACTGATAAAGAGTTTTTTAAATTTATTTTTTATTATCTTTTAGGCTGTTCTTCGGACGCAGTGCATTCTGGATTAGCCCGGCAGGTATCAAGTCTGTTGACCAATCACCTAGCAAGAGCTACAGAATGCTCCGGTAACCAAGCAGCTGGAAACGATGCTCTACAAGATGTGCTTAGTCTACTGAATGACCTGTCTAGGTAAATTAAGTTACTATTTGAGGACATCTTACTTTAGAATTGTGCAAATACCACTTTTATGTACATGACAAGATAGCCACTGACTATAGGCTTGTGTTCCTTATGTAATGTTTGTACACTACTATTGATATGTATAGTAAGTTGCTCTGGATATGGGTGTCTGCTAAATGGTATAAATGCAAATATGTAGCCTGGCTTATATATATATATATATATGGTATAAGGGAAAAAAATCGACTAAGGAAAACTAGGAAAATCGACTAAGGATTTTTTTTATTAT
>JBCNYG010000023.1:15806679-15831812 GCA_039654305.1 Porochilus rendahli | reverse complement strand
CCCCCCCCCCCCCCAAAAAAAAAAAAATTAAAAAAATACCTGAATTGCTATTTCAGACATAAAGCTGTAATAATGAAACGATGATTTTAGAGAGTTTCTTGGCTCTGCTTCAACTGTGCAAGGGACAGCCAGATTTTCCATCCCACCATCCAATTGCCTTTCAGGAGAGTTTAATCACTCGTCATTTACTCCTGTTCACTGCATAAGGAATGAGGCAATGTGCACAAAAATTTAGCTCAGATCAAAAAGAGTCAGAATTCATCTCTACATTTGTATTTAAAAATCATAAAGCTACTACTGAGGCTGTCTTCAGCATGTTTTACACTTTGATGTGTATATGTAGGTGAACGACTGGGCATGGTGGAAGTTCAGTGTGAAAGATTAAGAATGTTGTATCGTGACTGCGCTCGCCCCCCTCCTCCACCTCCACCTCCTCTCCACATTGACAGAAGACAGGTATGAGTCTCCTCTTCATTTGGCTACAAATACAGCATTATACAATAATTATTCTTTTATGAGGATTAATAAAGTTAATTAACAAAAGTTTTTTGTAGAATCATATTTTTTTTTTGTTAAATTTCAAATGTGTTAATATCTGCCGGTATCCTACCCTTTCAGCCCAAGCAAATCACATGGTGTCCATCGCGTGTCTTCCCACCAGTGCGTGCCTGTCTGTTCTCATCTCACTTGACCTCTGTGATGTTTCTAGCGGACCCCAGTGCTGGGGGTGGCCTACCTAGGGGCACTTTTATCTATGCTACTTCACCTGTTCCTGTTCAGGTATCAGTTTTGGAGCAGACAATGATAAACTAATAACACAGCATTATAAAGTACATCAAGCAATTTAATTAAAATGAGTTCTATTTTTTTAATTTATTGTTGTCTCTTTTTCAGGCTCCATCATTTTACTGGGAATTAGAGATAGTGTCCTATGGAGATTCTGAGGATGATAGTGGCCCAATCGTGTCTTTTGGCTTTACCACAGAAGCAGAAAAGAGAGATGGTGCATGGACCAACCCTGTTGGCACTTGTCTCTTTCACAAGTACTCTTTTATTAATCTCATTTATTATTTTTTTTTTTTACCCAGAATTGCACCATGTGTCTTCTCATGTTCTCACACAGGAATATATATATATTTTTTAAGTATGCTTTCTGTTTCCTGTCTCATTCACCCACAGTAATGGCCGAGCTGTACACTACAATGGCTCCAGTTTGCTCCAGTGGAAAAGCGTAAGGCTGGATGTGGCTCTGCTTCCTGGTGAGATGGAATGTTTATTTACTTTGACTTAAAAATCAGTCTCTGTGACTAATATCAAATCAGCGGTATGATGTCTTAAGCAGTGAGACTGTACATAAACTAGCCAATTATAGATCACTGAGAATGCGCACACACCGACATCCCCGTGTTACCCGAATTACAAGTAAACACATCGTGAAAGGAGTGAAAGTTAAAAGGAATGTGTGCATTTGTAAAACCTAATAAATGTTAATACACATTTCACTTTCAATGTTTGCTATGTTTTAGTGTGAATGAAGTTTGGACTTCTGAGATTTGTAAATCATTGCATTCTGATTTTATTTACATTTTAAATTCAAATTCAGATTTACACAGTACAATATGTAGTGAAATGCTTGTTACGACTGTCCTAAAATTTGAAGAATAAAATCTATCAATATCAAAAAGAAAAGAACAAGAACAATAACTGCAACTATTTAAATGACTTTATAGTTAAAGGTCAATATAAATATAAAAATGTAAAATAAAATAAATTATCCATAAAATAAAAATAAAATATAAAATAAAATATAGGATACAAAAATATATAAAATGTATATATAAATGCAATATAATGAAATATAATAAAATGACATTTTACAGTAAAGTGTAAAGTGACAAGTGACTGTGTGCAACCATAAGCTGAGGTGGAATGTAATGTTTATGTGTGGAGGTAAAGTCTACAAAGTCCAGGTACCAGTGTTCTGGTTCAGGGCCCGAATGGCCTGCGGTAAAAAGCTTCTCCTCATTCGCTCAGTGTTTGCTTTAAAAGAACAGAAACGTTTCCCTGATCGCAACAGGGAGAAGAGTCGATTGTTGGGATGGCTGAGGTCCTTCGTTATCTTCCTGGCCTTGGTCCAGCACCGCTTGCTGTATATAGTGTCGAGGTCAGAAAGCTCGATACGGATGGTACGGATGGTTTCGTCGTTGTTAGAGATCAGGCCCACCACTACAGTGTCGTCCGCAAACTTGATGATGTTGGTGAAGCTGAAAGTGCCACACAGTCGTAGGTGTTTTTTACACAGCATCCCAGCTTTTTTGGAATTAGGGTTGTAAAAAGGCTGGTGGAACATCAAGATTCCATCTAAAATACGAATCTACATTTTGTATTTGTTTCATGATTTCGCATCAAATAAGGTTCTCTTGCAGGTTAGTTTGCAGGCTCTGTTAATGGAGACACTTCTGCTGTTCACACTGAGTGTCTTAATCTAATTCTATAATGGACTGTGCAGAATATATTTTTATATTGCAGTTTTAATAGTTTAAAGAATATAGCAGCACGTTTGTTTGATATGTAAAATAAAAGCTTACATTTTCTGCAATGGTAAATAGATGTCAGCAGAAATGTTCTTCATTTTGCCATTAATTTTTTTCCCTCCCATTGGCTGCTTAGGAAATGTTGCTGGAATAGGTTGGGAACGTATGGAGGGCACACCGCCTTCTCCGGGCCAGACGCCAAAGGGAAGGGTGTACTTCACCTACTGTGGTAGGCGCCTCAGCCCCTACCTGGAAGATGTAGCTGGAGGAATGTGGCCCCTGGTCCACATCCAAAAGAAGGTTAATTAACAACCCCTTAGGCATTTCAATAGAAAGGAATATGCCTTCAGTCATTAGATTTTTTAATAACAGGCCATATTTATTTTTATTATCCACAATCACAATTATCCAAATAAAAAGTCAGTTTTTCTTCCTTTTGCACTGGCCATTACTTTTGGGCAACAACCGATTCTGTTAAAATAGTGTATTAATATTGCTGTAATTTACGTTTCCAAAAAGCTTAAGCTTCAAAACTTTTCAGGAATATACTCTGCACCATAGTGTTTATTTGTAGATATTTTGCAAGTATTTTTGTGAAAATTATTCCTTGGGAAGGTGCAATTAGAAATTATACACTTTCATGAGATTGGACCATAAGAGGAATTAACATACTGCTTATATACATTTAAATTTAAAGAAGTAAATTAAAGTTAGTGTTGCTGTGGAACATCATTTTCTGACTTAAAACCGGTTCTATAGAAATGTGAATTTCTAATTTAGGTGCTGGCTTTCAAATAACAGTACAATCTGCTTTGGGGGGAAAGGGGCAAGAGTCCATCTTTATTAGGTTAGCTTTGCAAAATTCTATGATTGTTGTGATGTTACTTGACTGCGAAAACCACCTGAACCCTGTGTTTGCATGTTTGGACATTTCCAGAACACAAAGGTTTGTGCTAACTTTGGGTGCCGTCCGTTCGCATACGCGGAGGGGCAAGCTCACAGAAATGCAGCTGATCTCTGCATGGACCTGTCAGAGGAAATAAGTGCCAACTTTGAGGCTCTGCCTTTTGCAATGGCTTCAGACAGTGACAACGATGCTGGTGCCAGTGTCGCTTCTGACTCTGGCTTGCATGGACCTCCTTGTCGCATTGCTGCAGCGTCTACCACTCAACCACGTAAGGCCCTCCTCTCACCTTTAAGACTGTAAAAAAGCACTGTGCAGGCTGATATAGTGAGACAGAAATACACCTAACCTGCTAATTTTTTAAACACATTTGTAAGTACATTTTTTTGTGCATTAAATATAAAATCAGAAATTCAGACACGCGTTCCTTTTTTGCTTGCATAGTATTATGTGGTTATAATTGGTTTGTTTCCTTTTCTAACTGGTTCTTAGAATATAACAGTGATGCTTCCTGCTATTACAAACTTGAACTGAGCTATGAGAATCTTGTGACCTCTGGCCCTGACCCTCACCCTCCACCTATCACTGATGACGAGAGTGATGATGATGATGATGATGATGGGCTGAGGGTGAGAGATACATAGATAATTATTTATGGCTACGTAGACACTCATTTCTATCTGAACTCCCTCAGCTTTGACCTTACCTCCACCTTTTTTTCTTTTTTTTTTCTTTTTTACCCAGGAGGATTACTATGCCCTGCTCGTTAAAGCATGGGAAACTAAAGTTTTCCCAACTATACGCCGCCGCTTCAGGAATGAAGCAGAGAGGAAATCTGGACTGGACCAGATAAAGGGAGCACTCCAACTTGGTAAGCGGAATACGTCCCAGAATAGTTTTAATCTATTTATAGTCTAGATCAGCATTATTGATATCCTTTAAGAGACTAGATAAAATTGTATGATTGTTGCAAAGCAGCTTTACAAACATCTCTAATGATCAAGCCAGATCAGCCCTAAATTCTTATAATGCAGTTGTAATGCAGTTTTTTAGTTATAATAACAGCAGGTTTCCAGGGATTTAAAGGAATGTTAACTTAGTGTCTTTATTATTTTATTGGCTTGCCATGATGTAGGTGGACAGATACAGACTTTAGCTTGTCATTAGTTTCAGAATTATGAACTCTGTGTTCCAATAAAAAACATGTACCAGTACCACACAAATTACAATGACACTGCCATCCTAATGTTACCATTATCCACATAATATTCTGGCCTCCAGATACTGTATGGTGGCCTCTTTCTGTTGATGGACACATAAGAGTGGTACCTATAAGGGCACAACAGATGTGCTTCAGTAATTACTCTGCATGTACGCGGTGGAACCACATTTGAAAACGCTTTGTATTTTCCCATTCACAACATTTCCATGATGAATTACAGTGTACTATCAGCATAACAATTGAGGAAAAATTGTTAATAACTTCTTAGTAGTTGTTCCACTTCTTGCTGTAACGACAGCATGCACTTGAGGTAACATGGCCCCTATACGTTTATTCAAAAACCTGATGAGCCATGTTATACTAAACTCATCTGAGTGTTGTCTGAATACCTGCTTTAGTGGAAGGGTTAAGACCCAAGGGAGTCTGACTTATTGTACAAAGGATTTCCCGTAGTCAATGTTATAACTTAATTAAAAGTTAATTTGAATATTATAATATCATTATAAATGAGTAATAATTATGCATTTTTAATTTCTTTCATTCATTCATTCATTTTCTGAACCACTTAATCTTAATTAGGGCCGCGGTGAGGCTGGCGCCCATCTCAGCCAACTCTGGGTGACGGCAGAGTACACCCTGGACAGCTCACCAGTCCATCGCAGGGCATAAATATACTGCAGCCTACTCTTGACGAAAATCAGCAATGGTTCTTTTACATGCCTCTCACCACAGACAGTGGGAGACATGGCCAGTATTTTATAACTCATTTAGCTGCAATGGGGGAGTTTTAATTTCACTATTTGTAATTTTTAGTTGTTTTAAAGTTTAAAGTTTTTAATGTGGTCTCAGACACGTTTCCCAGACAAAGAATGCAGTAAAAGCTAATCAACAGTAAATACATAAAGCTAAGCTGTACTTGTATGATTATTTTACCAATCAGTTTGTCTAACTGTGTCTCAATTTATTTTTATTAAAGGAATGGTGGACATCGCACGACAGACAGTGGAGTTCCTCTATGAAGAGAATGGTGGCGTTCCTCGGGATCTCTATCTCCCCACTATCGAGGACATTAAGGATGAGGCCAGTAAATTTACCATCGACAAAGTCCGCAAAGGTACACCCACACATTTCCCAAATACTTTATACTTTCTCGTTTCACGCAACATTTTGTATGTTTTTGTTTTGTATTTGTATACGGACGGCACTTTTGCAAGAAATGAATGACTTAAATCCCAGTTGTGTTTGTATAAGGTATTTATTACACGTTGTTGTGACTCTCTTTAGGTGTAACAGTGGTTATACGCAGTCCTGAGTGCAACAACACTGGGAGCAGCATGGGAGGAACAGCCCTACCAAAGTTTGCCATTCGAGGCATGCTCAAAACCTTCGGTCTTCATGGAGCAGTACTTGATGTTGATAATGTAAGTTGCTTAATAATGATACAACAAGAAAAAGACTTCATTAAAAATATATTGCCAAATGTTGAATTAAATTAAACGTGCATTTTAAATTTTTTCCCAAATTTTCATACAAAATTTTTTTTAACATTGTCATTTTAACATTACTGATCGTGTTTATTATTTTGTTACGATTCCTTACACCTGGATTAGAATATTTTCTTACTTGAACCTTTAATTATTTGTTGCACTAATGTTACACTTTACACTATTTCCCCTCTTGCCTATTAAAGTACACCTTAACACTATTTATTTAAATTGGATGCTTGGGCATGTTGGTGGAACAGGACTGTGAAAGTATGTAAATTGCAAATTTTATACCCACTACAGGTTATATTTCTAAAAGATATCTATATATATTTAAATCTTTGACCTCACAATATAGCCTGTTAACAGTTAGCCTTTTTAGTAAAACAACTGGCAAAAGTTAGGATGCGCCCAACAATGGCTGCTGGAATTATACACTTTAACACTATTTTTTCTGTGTCAGAATGTTGGATATATATTACACATTTAATCGATTTCACTTGTCCGCATTGCAGATTTTTGTTAAGAACTCTATCATAACTTGCAGGAAGTTCTGGTAATTTAAGAGTACACTACTGTGTATTTGTTTAGGTGAATGATTTGGTCCAGGTGGAGACCTATCTACGCAGTGAGGGTGTGTTGGTCAGGTACTGGTACCCCATTGAGATGCTGGAGCGCCCGCCAGCAGGTTCACGCAGAACTGCAGCTAATGGACTTGTGTCTCTGGATAGCAACAACATACAAATTCACAGGTTGAGGAAAAACACCTTTATTTTTCAACAGCACTGTTCTCACTCGTTACTCTGTTCTCTGAGCTTAATCATGAAATCTTTTGTAAATTACTGTCATTATTTTTTTTTATCTATCCACAGTTCTGACTCACAGTACTTTTAATATTATGTGTGTGTGTGTGTGTGTGTGTTTTCCAGGGAACTGCTTCGTTGCGAGAGTGCTTTGGCACGTCTATACTGCCGTATGGCATTGCTCAACATCTTTGCACCAAAGAATCCACACACCTTCACACGCCTGTTCCACATCCCTGCTGTGCGAGACATTACACTTGAACACCTGGGGCTTTTGTCTAATCAGTTATTGGCTCCACCTCTGCCAGGTAAACTGGTATAATGATTTAAAAAAAAAAAGTTGAAATTAAAAAGGCTGGCAGTCAGAAATGTTGATAGTACAATTTAGATTTGACCCCTTTGTAACGGTTGAAGAAAACTTGTGGAGAAAAGTGGATGGATGAATGATTTATGATATGCCAGCTATGCTGTACGGCTTTGAAGATGATTGCAATGACAAAACACAGGAGGAGCAGCTTGAAATGGCAGAGATGAAGGTGCAAATTCTACTGTGTTAGGTGACTGATAGTGTGTAGCTTTGCTTTCAGCTCAAGGACTTATTGAATTTCATTTTTGCTCTATGAAGGTTCCTCCATCGTTGTCGCCACTTCTATGTGGCGCTGGAACGGTCTAGCTTTCTCTGCTTTTGGCACCATTCTAACAAACTTGCAGCTTGTGACACAAGGTGCACCGAAATAGATGGACTGTTTGCTCGGTTTATTCATACATCTATTTTCTGAACAGCTTAATCCTATTTAGGGTCGCCGGGATGCTGGCGCTTATCTCAGCCAACTCGGCGAGGGTGGGGTACACCCTGGACAGCTCGCCAGGCCATCTCTGGGCAGAAACACGCCGACGGCAATCCACTGACCTACTCTTTACAAAACGACAGCGATGGTTCATTTGCCGTCAGTGTGTTTCTGCCTTAAGAAGTGTTGGATTCAAAATTGTTCTTGTCCTGAATATAACTGAAAAATTACTGACTGGATGTAAAGCAATCATTCACTCACTCACTCCTACAAATTGTTACAGGTGGTCTGATAAATTTGTGATGCATGGTATATTACTCACTCATGCACATATGTGTTAAATCACTTAGGCTTACAAGGATCACTGGGAGGCTGGAGCCTATCTCAGCCATTATTAAACATAGGGATTACATGAAAACTTTTCAAAAATTTTTTCAAGTTTAAGGTTTCAAAGAGTTTCAAAGACGTCGCAAAAAAGCACACGTTACCATTTTCATGCTTTAAAATTAAAAAAATAAACCATCAGAATCTATTCAGTTTGCTTTTCTTATGTTCCTGAGTAGTATGTACTAAAAGAGTTATTTTCCTCAGGCCTTGTTTATAACTATTTTTTGGATATGAACAACCTGTACTTTCATTTTGGAATCCAGCACTAAAAACAGTTGGGTGTTCTCCTTTAGATGGCTCCATTAGTACAAGCTCTATCTTGCTGGCCCAGTCTGTGCTGCACAACCTGAAAGGTCAAAGCTGCTCCCCAACCGAGCTGTTCTACCAGGGCAATGCACAGACTATTCGGGAGTGGCTGACAGTGGCCATCAGCAGAGCCTTGCACCAGGGAGAGGACAGCTTACTGGAACTGACCAAGCAGATCTGTTGTTTTCTCCAGGTACTTACTTGTTTACTGGTTTTGTCTGGTTAACATTCTTACATTAGATTTTCCTAAAACCATTTTTGGTTTATATCTGATGATGCCATCCACAAGATATATGGGCACAAGCTTGATCTTCCTCAAACTAAGCATTGCTTCTAATAAAAACAAATCATAAAATTGGGTAAATATACGCCATGTGAGTTTCAGTCCTGCATCGTGCAGCTTAATTCACCAGAGAACACCAAAATGAGCAGGTCCGCCATTGGTGCCAGGGGTGTTAAAGAGTCTGGAGACACTGTTTTGAATTTTATTTTGCTGTAACATCATCCAGCTTGATTGATTTGGCAGTTGGTCAGTGATGGTCTGGGGAGGGAAGGACTCACAGTCCTCAATGTTATAGCCAACGCTACCCTGACTGCTCCTAGCTACCTAGATAAATCCTCAGAGCAGTTGTCAGACCTTATGCAGTCAATCCTGGGTTCCCCCTGGTACAGGATAGTCCCTGACCTCATGTGGACAGAGTGAATAGGGAGTTCCTGGATGAGAAATTGACTGGCCCTCTGGTTCCCCTAACCTAAATCCAAATGAATACCCGTGGGTTGTTCTGTATCGGTGCACCACCAAGGACACAAAGTTTTTGTCCAGTATGAGTATTTTATATTTTTTTGTGGTAAACATTTAGAATGCTCCAGAGCAGTTCACATCAGAGGAGTTTCCAATCTCGGAATCAAAGGTCAGCATGGATGTTAGCTTCCCTGGCGCTGCATTTGTGGTGGTTTCTTGTAAAGAGAATCAGCTTGGATGCCGCAAGGAGTAAGTTGATGTTTTTATTCGCAGATTATTATATTACAACCAAAATTTTGTCCAATAATCCAATAGACTGCCACATAAACTATTTGTTTAAACAAACTCTTTCAAATTAATTTTGTCTTTTAGTTCTTCTCTGTATAAGGCTCCCTGGGCCCGTGTAATGATGTATGGGTTGGGACACAAGGTCCGACGTAATGGCCAGCTGAACCTGATGGAGACTGTGTGCTATCCTCTGGATGCTTCCCCTTCGAATACTGGCCTTACACCTCCTCCTACAGCCAACCAGTACCCTAGCATCATTATACCTACCGATAAAGTCCACATAAAACTGGGTATGTTGTAGATTTTTACAAAATGTACTCTGCATGCTCTGTATGATTTTTTTTTTGCTCTTATTGCTTCTTAAATTGGCATATGTATGACATCGATTTCATTCCTGTGTCTGTGGTCAAATTCGAACACAAACACACCTTATTTAACTTAATCTTGAATAGGTTTACATTTACATTTACATCATTTAGCAGACGCTCTTATCCAGAGCGACTTACAGAAGTGCTTTAAAGTCATTATCAGTGAATATATTCTTATACTGGTTCGTCAGGACACAGACTAAGTATACCATCAGTCAAGAACTCAGTGGATAGGTGTTGTGTGCAGAATTTTTTTTTTTATTGTGTGTGAGTGTGTATGAAATAGTGCTAGTCTAAGTAATGCTGAAAAAGGTAGGTTTTCAGCCGTCGTTTGAAGAACGTGAAAAATAATTGAAAATCATATGACCCTTCATTTCATTGGACAGGGACTCATCTAGGGGCATGACTGATTGATAGATAAAATTTTATGGCTTGTAAGATGCGTCTATAACACACCAGAGCACAGAGAAGATCCACCGCTTCCAGGATGAGCTCCTGGTGGCCAACGCGACTAACGGCAAGATCCTCCAGGTCTTGGTGGGAGATCTTCAACAGCTGCTGGCCATCAATCTTCTCCCTTTTAAAGTTTGGGATGTACTGCTGTAAGCTGTCATCTAGTCCTGGGAGACAGAAAAGGAGGCATCACACAAAGAGTGTCTTTCAGCATTAAAGTACTTGCGTACTCTGACAGCGAAAGAGTCTTAAAGCAAACACAGAGGTGATGAGTCAATAGAAGATATTTGCTTTGGCCAGATGAGCTCCTCACCAAAATATTTTTTACCCTTCTGAGGATAGTGTTGGGCTCAAACCCTTCAAACCCTAGACACTCATGAGGTCATTCACATACATGGAGACAAACAGATACAGAGATAAACACTAACCTGAGGGAAGGAGAATGTGCTTGGACTGCAACTATTTGCAAAAATTGTAAAGTCAGAGAACTACAGATATCAGGTCACTCTTAAGTCACGGAACTACACATTTAATTATCGAAATAGTATCACTTCCATGCATCCCCTCCAACTACATGGCCTTAAATCTATCTCTTTTGTGCCTCCTCCCCCACTTTCTCTCTTGTGAATGACATTGACTTTGGTGCAATGTCTACGTTGAGTGGCTGTATCGGCTCATCATATACAACGTTCGCCAGTGTTGGGCAATTCTCATAAACAATCTCATCCTGACCCAGCACTGGCAAGGTTGATTTAAGGGTGAAATATGTCAGCCCTGGTGGCCCAGTCCTGGCCCAATGAATAAAATGATATTGAGGCAACTTGGGCACCAAATGCAATCCCATTACTAGGGCTAATGTTGACTCATTAACTCTTTGATATCCTGAAAAAGTGTTCATCTGTCATGCTGCTGCGCTCCAGACATAAAGGCGGATGCAGTTTGTAGTTCAACAGCACTTTATTAATGGAAATGCAGTACAGTAAACCATAAACAAGCAAAGTTCAGGCAAACAGACAGACAGGGTATCCCAGGCAAAGTTGAGATTAGTAACGTAAAGCAAGCGTTGTCATGTAAGGCTCAATGTCAGAGATGAGGCAGAGAATCATACTCGTTTACCAGCACAGAAATAAATGGCTTGGTATATACACTTCCAAATAACACTAAGGCAATACTTTGCAAAAGGTTTGTAAGCAGCGCGTCCATACATGTTAACCAGGCATGAATAGTGACAGGTGTGCTGGGAGTCATGTAATATCTCAGTCAGAAATCAGATGATGCTGATCAGTGAGGTGCATGCTGGGAAATGTAGTTAAGTGAAGTGCGAGAGATCTGTGTAAGGCTGTTAACCAGTTTACACTCCCAGTGCTTGCAAGACATCTTTGAATAAATCGATGAAGGGAAAAAATCCTTAACAAAAACTTGAGTGACGCGTTAAATATTGGACGATTAAATTGCTAATATTAGACGGGTTTATTTAAATTTCTAATATAAATTTTTTAATATTTTTCTTTCATACTCTTTTAAGTGTACTCTAAATATCCCCCATAGCTGGTGAATCAAAGCATTATCACACTCTTATTAGAAAGAAAAGTTAGCACAGGGTACCTTTCAGGGTATAAAACCTGTCACTGTGGTGTAACTTTCTTGTTTTTATCTTTCGCCTGAGCATTTTACTTTGTTGCAAGTAAGAAATTGATATAAAAGTAAGTTAAAAACTTCATGAGCAAGTGTAATTCCATGATTTCACTAAATTCTATTCAATTCAGTTAATTCTCTCTTTCTTGCCAGGAAATCTTAGCGTCTTCATTCTGTCTCTCTCCCCATCTCTTTTCTGTTTATACAAAAGATTGATGTGATGTGCTCAGTTAGACGCCTTAAATGCCCTTTTTATCTACTCTCGCATCTGTTCTCTGCTCTTGTTTTTCTGTTTGTGGTTTGGGGGGAGGGTTACAGAGTAAATGGTTGCTCCATTGACCCTGAAGCTCTGGAACTCAGGCTGTGGCCAAACTCTACTTATTGAGTCCGTTCATTCACAGTCTAGACAGTGGCGTGCACGTGCCCAGCGAGATCTCCACTCTGCTACTGAATCTGATACTATAACAATAGTAAATGATCGTGTAAAATTTCACACAGTGATCACAATTAAGTTTGAAAAGCAAAACTGTCACTATGCCATAATCGTGGTCTGAAAAATAAGTCATCTATATAGTTAAAAAGAACTTTAAATATATCATTGACATACAGTATTGGTACATTCAAAAACCTCTTTAGTTTTGTACTGAAACTATGAGAATAAAGCGCTGAATATTGGAAAAAAAATGCACAAGATTTAAAAGACTGTCCAATTTGGCCTAATCAAAGAAAATTAAATGTTTAGCCTATATTATTGCTATAAAATCCTACAAATAAATAGCACGGCCCTCGAATTGTGATGAGGTGGAAAATTAAATACGTCAAAAACTATGCATGCGCTGCTCCTTGCTCTTTTTTTATTTATAGCAACAAAGATTATTTTCTAAAACAAAATTTGTATTCTGTTCACTTTGATTCTAATTTCTTCAAAAACATCTTTCAAGCAATAGTACTCAGAGAGTGCAAACCTTCACCAAGCCCAACAGTCCCCCAAAATGTCAGGCATCATCTCTAAAACCCTTCCTTGTCCAGGGCCCCAGATTTCTTAGAAATTTCATGAAATTTCATTTTTCTTGAAATGACTTTTTGTGTAATCCTGCTAATACACAAACAAACCAAATAGGTTTACAGCAAGTTAATTTTATTATTAGCTTATTCTTTAGATTGTTTTCCTTTTTTTGTTCATTCTTTTTGGGAGTTTTTAAAATGTATGTATTTATTTATTTATTTTTAGAAGCAGGGACTGAATGGTCTTTGGTTTGATTCCCGAACCTGCAAAAAAAATGTGTGGTGGTGGTGGCGGGAGGAGTTAGTAACACCTTCCACTTTTTCCCTTTTTCTGGCTCAAGTGCTCTTGAACAAGGCACCTAACATACAACTGCTCTTCAGGCACCACAATGTGGCTGCCTACTGCTCCGACGTGGATGTGCTTACTGTGTTTATGTGTGGGCTCACTTTGGATAGGTTAAATGCGGAAGCTAAATTTCCCTTTGCAAAATGTATAAAGTATATCAAACTAAAATTAAAAAGGAAATCTTTACCAGTCTATTACAAAGCAAATGCACACACACACACACACTCACACACACACACACACACACACACACACACACACACACACACACACACACACACTATAATGTGCAATACTACCTGCTCTACCTCCATGCCTGTCATGTATTTTAGTTTTGCTTTGGCATTTTCATCATGTATATATGCATGTGAAATAAAATCACTTAGTATATCCAAGCCACCTCAAACACCACTTTACATTAATTTACAATAATTGATATTTATAAACTAATCTCTAAAATCAATCACAGTAAGTTAGGTTTTCTCACAGTGCTTGAGAATACTGAATACAGCAGCTGGATGTTGTACTTTATGGTTTTCTCCACCTGGTAAATGATTAATAGAGTGTTGTATTAACCCGGTAGCTGAGTCTAAACACTACAGCAAGGAACTTTTTTGGGGACTTCTTAGCCTGTCAAGCCCATCTACTGTAGGTGTACAACAAGAATGATGTCACCCATGCAAATAGTGCAAATATTAAGAATAGCAGCTTAACGTTCATCTTATGAATGTGTTTCTTCGTGTTTAGGTCTTGGAACATTTTCAATCCTTTGAAAGGAACAATAAAGCTTCTCCAGGACCGGAAAAGCTCTGCAGAGACACTGCCGCTGCCTTGTGCATGCCATGATTTTCCCACTGACTGAAAAAGAAAAGAATCACTCTCATCTTAAAACTCCTGCACCATTAACCAATATCCATGTACAGTATTATATTACAGTTTTTATCTGCATATTATCATCCATAATGAGCAAGCTACTGATGTTACTGAGTAGACATAAAGAAAAAATCTTTGTGAGGAACCAGTTTAAAATAAATTAATTAATTAAAAGTCCTGCAAGCTTTGTAAGTAACAGGTAAACCTACATCTACATAATTTGTATGTGACAAATAAAATTTGAATTTGTATCTTCCTTTAATTTTCTTAATTTAAAAAGAGAGAAAACAGAAAGTTGGTTGAGAAAATGACTCTTACTGTCTGCTATACCATAAAAATTAACAGGAACTACTAATTTCCTGGATGTTCTTTAAAATCTTAAATATCTTGTACATATTCTTTTGGCTGATGCCATTAATACGGGCCGTCACAGCGGGCCGCCACAGCAGATGACATGATCCACTTACCAGATTTGGAACATATTTTTCACTGGAATCATCCCGACCCGACCCACTCCCTATGTTCCCCAGACCCCATGTTTCCCAGTACCTACGTTAAATTATTATGCTATTACCTTATTAAACTAATGGATCATCAAAGTAACCATTTATGGAATATTTGTGATTTCACATTTTCAGTGTTACTATGGTTAGGGAACATAGGCACTGTGGAACATAGGTACTAGGGAATACAGACATGGACCCTTTTTCACCTTCTTGTTAATCTGGGCTTGGGACCAACACCACCGTCGCTCTAGCTTGTGCAAATTCCTGTGCCATTTACAATCACATTCACACATACAGATAATTTACAGTAGCTAGTTGACCTAATGTGTATGTCTTTGTACTGTGGAAGAAAACCAGAGTAACCCAGACCAAACCCATGCAAGCATGACGAGTTGCCAGATTGGAAATCAGGACCTTCTTGCTGTAAGGTGCCAAAGCTAAGTATCAGGAGTCATTCTTTAATCAATGTTAAAAAAATTGTACAATTGCTGTGATATGAGGGGAGTTCTGTTAAAGGACAATAATACATTTTAGGTTGTGTCTCAGATTTTGGAAGATTAAAAAAAAAAAAAAAAGGAAGTCTTCACTTCCTAATAAAGCAAGCACAACTGAGTTCGCCTCATCTTTTAATAATTTGGATTTCTTTATGATTGATGGCGACATGCCCGAAACGCTCCATGCTAAACGGTTAATGTGGTGTGGTAATCCCATAACGGCCAGACCTCGTGCTGCTGCTTGAACTGTGCGACACCATATTTGAAGGAATGTTCCCATGTGACTAGCATCAACAGCATGACATATTTGTGCATATTTTCTCATGCTCTGACAGGCTTTGATGTCTAATCCAAGCCCAAGAGCCGAATCCAAGCTGAGCAGTGCAGGAAACCTAAAGACGGATGAATATGTTGTGGTGGTGTTTTTGCTTTTTATTTTGTTCTCTTGGGAAAGTATGATCAGGTGGTCTATCAGTCAACACAGAGGTCAAGTACATTTTATGTGAATACTGAATCCGTATACAGGTTTACTCATGGCGGTCCCTATTAGAATGTGATGCTACACTACATGTGCTAACATATAGCATTACTGTATTACTTAACGTTTGCTTTCACCTACTTTCACATTTATGGCTCATTACCTTTCAAAAGGATACCTTCGTTCTTAATTCATTTTCAAAAGTCACTACCTTTCACTTTAATCGTATATTTGTCAAATCATAAGGATCATAAGGGCCACATTAACATTAATATTAACATTAACTTGGCAATCAATATATTCTTGAAACGTCTGATAACGTCTTCCTCCGGCATTCCATATAAATGAACAAGAATGGAGCAGATTCTCTTTAGCCTGTGCACCCCAGGTCCTGGGTTCTATTCCTGGGTTCGGGCATATCTGTATGGAAATTGCATGTTCTCTCGTGCCTGCATGGGTTTCCTCCGGGTTCTTTGGTTTCTACCAACTGGTTAAGGCTGATTGGTTGTTCCAAATGGACCCTGGGTGTGAGTGTCAGTGTGAACTGTTTTGTGTGTATTGCCCAGTGTTTCTCTGGAACAAATGTTCATGGGGTACCCCTCCTTCACCAAGTGTCAGGTGAGATAGGCACCAGCCTCACCATGACCCTAGTGGGATCAAGCAGTTTGGCAAATGAGTGACATCTTTTAACCAAATGGTACAAACAAAAAATCGATTCAGTTTCTCTCTCTCTCTCTCTCTCTCTCTCTCTCTCTCTCTCTGTCACTCTTCGTCTTTGTGTTTACTAAGGCAGTTTGTATTGTGACAGGTAACTACTAACATTCAACTAGGAATGGCTACATGTTCTGACAATCCATAGGTCCGACAGCCGTACTCATATAAAATAGGCACCGTGCTTGAATCAGACCCTACTCTGTTTAGTTGGGTAAGGGTTAGGGTTAGGGTTAGGGCTGTTGGACCAATGGGCTGTCGGAATATAGTGCTGTAACTCATTCGGCTAGATTTTATAAAGAGACTTATGTTAGCGAATATTTGACAGATTAGCGTTGAAGCTGTAGTTAGTTAGCCTAGATTATAATGTTTCCTCAGTGAATGGAATTTTCTGTGGGTAACTAAAATCAGTGTGTCAACTGAGGGAGTTGTGTTTTGTGAAGATTTTTTCAATGTTTACTTTTATACTTTTCATTCACACACACACACACACACACACACACACACACACACACACACACACACACACACAATACCCGATATTGCACCTAAAATTGCCCAAATCCGGTTATTTTGTTAACGACGCTGCTGGATATAAACAGATACTGAAAGAGCAATAAAACAGAGAAAGTGGATTGTAAAGCAGTTCTAATGGTTCCACTGCTCATGTCGCTCCCTTTCTGACATCGCAGAATACAGCTGTTGTACCACTGCATGAAAAGAGGGGTTAACATTGCCCTTTGCCCTCTCTTTCGCCCCCATCTCTTTCTGTCCCTTTGATTTGGAGAAAGTGAATCCACCCCACACATAGAGGCTCTATTCACTCGACCATTTCCACAGCAGAGGACAGAATTAGTTGAAAAATGGTGAAATATGTGAAGAATCCATTCCTTATTTGACCACATAACTCACAGATATTATTTTATATGCTCACAAGCCGATTTTCAGCATGAGCGTGGCACTGTTTTTTTTTTAGCCAAATGCTACGAACTAGTGCTGATTGGAATTTTAAAGTGACGTGAACACAGAATGAGACAAAAGACACCTCGGCTTCGAAAACACAAATGCCATCTGTCGCCCTGCATGGCAAACAATCACCCTTCATGCATTTGGTCTATGTGTGTGTGTGTGTGTGTGTGTGCGTGTGCGTGTGTGTGAGCGTATGTGTGTGTGATTACTCGTGGGTTTCTCCGAGTGTTGCTTATGGCTGATGTCAACATAAACAGGAGAAGAAAATCCCAAATATGAGCTCAGCACGTACAACTACAAAACTTTCTGACCTCATTTATGGCCACGAGAGTGGAAAGCACCATCGCTGACTAATCATCCAGCACCTGCTTTAAAACAACTGCAGTCTGAAGTAGTGCATGAACAATCAGAATATAAACTGTATGTTAAGACTGTATGAATAGCTAACTGTAGCAGCCTACAAATAAAAATACCGCGTCATGGACTAAGGGAGAAACTCAGACAACAGTTTACATATGCCTAAAGTTAAACCATGCTGGCATCATTTCTTTTATGTAGGAGAACACTTTGGTCCAGGTAAATCCTTTCCACAAAGGTTAATAAACTTGGGAAAGCGTTTTAACAAAGTCCGGGATCAACCCATCATCAAACAGTTCTACTGGTTTCTATTTGCATTAGTGTAGGGATGATACTGTTTTGGCTCCAGGCCTTTTCGCGTTGCCAAACGATACTGACAGTTTTCAGTTGTTCCATCAAACATGACCTAAGGAATGTCAGCCTACTAGAATCTACAGCAGTTATTTGTTTTGGATGTACAGTATTCATTGTTGTCGTACTATCGTATTTATGTATATGGCATGTGCATGCCATGAGGCGAGACGTACAACAAGATACATTAAAAAAAAGCAAAGAGCTATAAATAAAATATTATTTTATTTTATTTTATTATTATAATTAAAATGTGGTGTAAGAGAACGTGGTTTAGCAAATAAAGGAATGAACGAATGAAATTAAAATGTTCTTAACTCATATTAAAAAACAACACAGCTTTAGATGCCTCGATGCATCTTCCACTGCTCATGTGTCTGATCATCAGCATGAGGCATGTTTGCTGTCATGTCATGTCAAATCAATTTCCAAACCCTTTATTAGGTACGTGGAAGGAAACTGGAGTACCCAGAACTGGAAAAACCCACACAAACACGGGAGGAACATGTAAACTCCAGATAAAAACACCCTTGCCAGGCATGGGGCTCAAACCCTGGACCTTCTTGCTGACACAGAAGTGCTAACCACTACACCACTGTGTGGCCTGTGGATGTTTCCCAATGTTTATAAAAGAAGTCAATGAAAATCTTTGTGAACTCTGTTTCGAAAGTAACCAAGCAGCTTTTGGTATTTCTTTGGAAATGTACTTTCAGACTGTGATAATAAAGCACATGCACCGAGTGTTCAAAGAGTCGTTTTCTTTACTTCCTTTATCATAACTGAGGTAAACAGACACAGGACGATCACCCTATGGCTCCTTTCCATAACATTATGAACCTGGCAGTGGTTAAAACAACCTCTATATTTTGACGTTGATGACGTTGATGTTTAGCCTGTATATTTTGTGGTTACACAACAGATATATACCAGGTCCATGACATAAAACCAGGAAATTCCGAAGAGAATAGTGGGCATGTTGTAGTAAACTAAGCTGCTGTGTGACAGAACATGCTGTCATAGACCCATATTGTGGAGTTTTGAAAATATTTCCATCTTATAGGTCCATTTCCTAGGTCTGCTGTGCAATGCCCTATGATGCCCTATGGCTGTGTTATTCTGAACAAATAAATCTCTTACACTTTTTGATGTGTTCAGAGTCGTACTGTTTTCTTACACTAGTCTATATTCTTACAATAGTATCTATTAGGCTGCCGCAAGACATTATTGTGGCTCCCGCCTGCATATAAGAGATCTCTGGCTTCCTGCTGGCACACCAAGGAATGCGGGGGAGCCACTTCAGTGGCTTTTGAACATGTCTATCTAACATCAATGTGAGTTCATTGTCTGAATACAGGTAAATTAACAGGTTATATGAATAACTGGTACCTAGAAACATCTCCTGACACTGATTGCTTGGCAGTCAGTTGTCATAGAAACCTGAGTAGATATTTATTTAAAGCCTACAGAAAGTGATGTGCGCTTACAAAAAGTCTGGCTTTAAAATCCTTGACCCCACCTTTAACGACCACCACCAGTATGGAATGAGAGTGTGTTAATGAGTGGCGTATTTATTTTACTGGTAAGGATGCTGGCTACGGCATTCCGATTGAGTTGATCCTTACTTTGGAGGAGAGATCGGCATCAAAGCACTTTTTGTCAGCGGTTCTAACCGAACCACTCACTCAGTTCAAACACCTGCAGTGAGCCTTTCTTTCTCAGCACTCTGGTAACTTGCTTCCTCTGGTTCCACACCATGATGCGTTTGATGTGCTGCGGTGAACTTGAGGTCTCCTAAACTTTGAAGTCCCAGTTGGAGGCAGAACTTTGAACTGAACTACTTACTGAAGTACTCTACATGCTAAGAGGATACTTAGTCAGCATCACAACAGCAGCTCAGACATGCGAATGGCTCCTCAAAGAGTGGAGTAGAACAGAATCACATAATTTTACTGTGGATCACGGAGTAGTTAGTCCTCTTAGCTATAGTAACGCTAACCAACTAGAACATTCTAGCTACTGCTAACAATGTGAATGAGCATGTTCCATTATTACATAAAGCAATTCTTCCTGTTTCTTTCCAAGTACAAGCTGCTTATACTCTCATTTAATCCATTGCTGAGTCTGGGTTGAGGAAAAGACACCATTAATCAAGTCAAGTGTGTTTTTATTGTTATTCCTCGATATACTGGTATACACCGGAACAAAAGGTAATTTCACTAGGACCACACAACAGAATAAAAAACTTCAGTGAGAGAGCATTGCACAATGGACTGTTGTACAGTACGTGTACAGCAACAATAAATGTGGCAGCAATACGTGTCTCATAAGTAAAAAGTGTCTGATGCAACTTTGTAAAGTAATTATTTACATTTCCAGAGACAAAAGGGGCAGCACTGTGGCATCGTGGTTATTCCGTGTTTGGCTGCCATTTTTGTTATGATTATAGTTCTGCACTGAGCTCTTGGCTCAAGATGGGATGTTACCTAATATTCTTGCACCTGGTGCAGGGGTCATTGACACTCACATACAGGAGTGAGAAAATGTTTATTGAAGGACATTGTGGCTGATTTATTTTATTTCCAAAAGAAAACACTGCATTTCATGTTTAGTTAACATGTCTTGGAAGTGAATGTTTAAGGGTTTTTACTAAAGATTTATGCAAATCAGCCTTTTCTGTTATATATCTTTTTCTGTTATATATCTGCATCTCCACGCATCAGTGTGGTGATGCATGGAGACCATAAAGCTTTTACTGCATGGGAAGGTTTGACAAAACTGTGGAAGAACAGCTCTGGTAAGACATTTTAAGAGTGCAGGGTTATAGGCTTGAATTTGCGTTAGTATTATAAACATTTAATAACAAAGTTGAAAAATTGTGTCGTATTCCTCACTGTTCATATGATTTTTTCTTTTTACTCTGGTGAAAAAAAATTTAATTCTTGTTTATGATAATCTAGAAACATCAGCTGTTGCATGAAAAAAATGTAATTAAATACAGTTACTATGATGATGATGAAGAAGAAGAAGATGATGATGAAGAAGAAGGTGATGATGATGAAGTAGTGGTAGTAGTAGTGTTGTTGTTGCTACCTTCACCCAAAACACAGTTTTGGCAGAGGTATTATAATCACCATCATCAGTTTGTCTGTCAGATTATCTTTGAACAAAATCCTGACCACACCAATATGCTTTTACCAAACTTGGTCGGGACACTACACTACTTGAGTCCCAAAGATTATTTGATTTTGTAATGTCAAGCTCAAAGGTGAAGGTCAGAGCAAAGTCGCAAAATTTTGGTGATAGAGCACTTATAACTCAGAAACAAGTGCTGCTAGACATCCTATTACTAGGGAACACTAATAGAAAACCACATACAGACTTTCACATGGGATGATGACTTCTGACCTTTAGTGACCTTGAAAGGCCAAACCCAAGACATTTCATATTTCCCTCAAATGAGAATTCTACTATAGAACGTATCACAAGACGAGTACATAGGTATTTAAGACCAGTACTGTAATAGGGCCTATTAGCTACATTATCCATGCTGTGTGGCATTTTTTTTGTGTGGCACTATTTTACTAATAGTAATTTACTATTATTATTACTATTACTACTACTACTACTACTGTTAATATTATAATTATCATTATATACTATCATGATTGTTTTGGTTATTATTATTATCATTATTATTATATTGAGAATAATAAAACTGGAAGAGCCATCTTAAGCGTCTGGGCAGCTTTGTTTCAGGAAACCTTCTTGGGTAAGTTTCTTAACTGCACCTGCCAGCCGAAACGTGTGAACATGCCTGTACACGATCAGTGGAACCTGTAATGCAGGATAACACACTCCACTGCAGTGTGCTCCCATTAGATCTTAGATCTTCCCTGCATGAACCTGGCATGCATGACTAACTGCATACCATACACAAATCGCTAAAAGGTTTGTGGGTAAAGATCATGTGTGCACCATGTGGTTTTAGAAGGTTTTTTCTTTTCTCCATGCTCCTGCTGACTGAAGAAGGTTCTGCTCCATATAAATATTAATTTCTTTTAAGGCTTTTCTCTAACGTACCTCAGAGATTTGCTCTCAGACACAAAGTGCCTCGGGCAAATTTGTTAGTGGAGGGGATGTGGATTTCTGTAAACCTGCTTTGTTACAATGTTATTAAAAGCACCTTATAGATAAACAGAAATTTGAATTAAATAACAAAACTTCTTTGCCTTTGAATGCAAACGGAGTGCTCACACACCAGACCAAAGTTCAGTGAAACTGCTGATTACAGTACGATTACACAAAACTTCAGATCATGGCAAACAACACCGTTAGGAAGATAACGCAGTGGAAATGTTCAGAAAACTGCTGTAAATCACCATGTACTGACACTAAGGTATAGTGTCTCTGCCTTACACTTTACAACAGCGTAAACTTTGAAAAAGAAAACTCTGAGAGTAAAGAATCACACTGTCATTAAAAAATCATACTCTATAAGAAAATAGTGGACTAAAATGATTTATGTGCACTTTATGTTAAGTGATTTTACTCACTTATTATTCACACTGCAGTGCAAGGCTACGTAGGACAAGATATGTATCTTAATGACTGAGATATAAAATCTGATGTTATTTTTGTTGGTTTGTTTCACTTTCTATACACAGGGCTTACATTTTGTTTCATCTTGGTGTGACTGTTGGCGATCAGATATCGGAGTAACCGTGCATTGCTTTGTTTATCTGGCTAACCGTACGGCGAATGCTAGCTCTTAAATTGTTTCAGTTAGCATGACACGCAGGTACATGTCTTTGCAAATAATAACAAAGCAAATTCCTTGGCATGTGCTACGCCATGAGTGTTTAAGTGTCGCAGAAAATCATGTTAGACGAGTCTGTTTTTTTATTTATTTGACCCAGAGACACTTCTGCCATCTATATAATGTACACTTGCCAAAAAATCTTATGCAATGCCACAATATTTATTTCTGTCCTGAGTTGTCTAAATTTGTTTGCTGAGATCCTGTAATGCCACTGGCAGAGTCTTCTCAAGAACATACCAATAACGTTCAATACTCTATACTGTCTGTTCAGTACTCTGTGGTGCCAATTCATACGTGAAAATAATTCCCTGTGCCCCATGAACCAGTCTGACTCTAAATCACTCAGTACATTCGGGTCATCAATTTTATTGCCACATAGTGTTGCTGAGCCTCGACCTGACCAACTGAAGCAACCTGACATCATAACACTGCGTCCGGAGGCTTGTACAGTGATCAGTATGGACAATATGGGTACGTCACTTCAACCAATTCCTTTCTCGCCCTGATATGCATATCACTCTGAGGTATGGTAAATCTGGGCTCATCAGATCACATGGCCTTTTTCCTTCGCTCCGATCGTTATGCTCTAATGCTCCCTAGCATACTGACACCTCCCACATTCTAAAAACATGCACAGTAGGCTAATTGTCGGTTCCAAATCATCCCTAGATGAAAGTGAATATGAATGGTTCTGTGTTGGCCCTGCATGGTCTGTTGAGCCTGAGTCGGCTGAGATGGGTGCCAGCCTCCTCGTAACCCTAATTCGGATTAAATGGCTTAGAAAAAGAATGACTTCATAAATAATAATAATTATAATAATAAATATGTTATAATATATATTATTAAGTATAATATCTTCTGTGGTTGTACCAAAAACCCTATACGCAGTATAACAGTTTTTTCTTTACATACAGAAACACACTGAACTTAAACAGCACTAGTAGTCACTCAATAGGCAACTAAAACAATGACCATACGGCATCCATACAATGGCACATTCACTTATTAAGCTCGTCTTTATTAATGCTCTATTGTTTTGGCTGGAGCCGACTACTGCAATGGAAGCAAACAGGTCATGCATATGCCATAGTCTTATTATGATGTTTGACTTGAATATGGCCATGACACAATCTAAATATGGTAGAAAAGTGAGGGCAAATATTCAACAACCGAAAGTATTACACAGAATACATTTTGAATTCCTAATCAATTCTTTAGCTGACACTGAAGGGAATGGTCACCATGTCAGATTGGTCAAACACAGTGCCATAAATTCTTGCCATGTCCCGCCAAGGAAACTGGCGCTATAAGTTTGACCTTGACCAATCATTGTTTGCATTCTTGCTTGTGAGGGGAGGGGGGTCAAGAACTTGTCAGTCATGGCTGTAGAAGAAACGTCATGGAATACGTCATAGAAGTCATCAAATTCGCCAAATACAAAACCTTCTTTTTTTTCCTCCGGAGTGACTGGAGAAAAATTACCTCACAATTCTCCAATTTTGTCACAGTAACTGTACATTTGTCTTTACATTTGTCAACATTCATATTCGGGCCCAATGGTTGACTTTTGTCATGTCGCATATTTTTCCAGTAGTCTAATTGTGCATGAGGTCATAACGTCAGCATAATGATATTTTCATAGTGCCAAAAGGCGACCACTTTCAGTCTTTGCAATGTTAACTTTACTGAACTGAAGCATTTATTTAACAAATCTTACCATACATTAGGGAGTCAGTCATATAGATTTTTTATTTATAGTTTTCTTGGGAAATATTTTAAAATGCATATTTTTGTTATTTTGAAATGAATGCCTTTGCATTGTCATTTTGTTCTGTGATATACAGTAATTCTTTGTAAAAGTAAGATGCTAGATAATATGATAATCATAACAATAACAGTAACAACAACAACAACAATAATAATAATAACAACAATAATAATACATGTTATCAGTGTACTCGTTCTCGTACAGAGTTCTCGTACATTAGAATGTCACTGTTCCACTGTTATTTTATAACAATTGGGTGTTCTTGAATAAATATTAAAATACTAATAATTTTATTTTTATCATAGGAAGCTTGAATGAAACTTGTGACATTGCGCATGCTCCCTATTGCGCGCGTGTGAGGAGCGGGTTTGTAAATCAGACTGTTGAGCTCGCGCAGACACATTACTAAAAATTTTGAAACTTGGAATTAACTTAACAAGCCAGAAACCAACCTGGTGCATAAAAACAGTTTTTTTTTTAAATATATATATATATATATATATATATATATACAGGTTATTCATTTTACTGGTAATGGTATA
>JBCNYG010000023.1:15791780-15806579 GCA_039654305.1 Porochilus rendahli | reverse complement strand
CACACGCACACACACACACACACACACACACACACACACACACACACACACATTCAGTAAACAAACCACCACATGTCACATTAGTGCACCAGCAGCTCTAAATAACGGCATCATTCATGGTGTATTTTACTTCCCCAGACTTTATAAAGCGGTATAAAGTCTCAGTTTTAGGATAAAGCTCACACACAGGGAATCATCTTAAATTGGGTGCTTCCCACCATCCTGCGAAGTATTCGCAATCTTGTTCTTTTGGTCACTACCCAAAGCCCGTGACCACGGACAAAAAAGGGTGGAATGCGCCCTCTATGTCCGGAAAGAGGTCTTACCCCAAGTAGAGGAGTTCAAGTATTTTTATTATTATCATTTTTATTGATTTCTTTTATTATACTTTGCAGGTGAGTTATTTAGCCCGGAGCGAGCTGGTTAACTGGAGTCCAATTTACTTTAGCGGTCCAGAAGAATCACATTTGGTGGGAAAAATTCTTGAATAGAAAATGGATCGAGTCTAGACTACAGAAAGTGGTTTGCTAGCAGAAGCACTTCTGACTTGCTCCAGACAACAGCGTACGGCCATCCCGAAGACTGAAGGCCTGTTCCTTGAAAAAACATTTCTTCCATCCAATACTTTCATCCCAGATGTTCCTTTTCACGGAATTAGTCTTGAAATAACTGTAAAAATGACTGGTTAGCTTAGCCAAGCTTAGCTTAGGAGTCACGACCGCTTGTGTGACGTTTCGGGATTCAGGATACGATCTGATATCCTAGGAGTAGATTAGCCAATCAGGGTGTGATAAGTGCTTTGAGGTAGGAGGGTTCAGGTCCATTTTTGGCTTTGTTGGCCAGCATTAGTGTTTTCAATTTAATGCGAGCAGCTACAGGAAGCCAATGGAGAGATCGTAGCAGGGGAGTGGTGTGGGAGAATTTTGGAAGGTTGAAAACAAGCAGTGCAGCTGCATTCTGGATCAGTTGCGGAGGTCGAATTGCGCTCAGAGGTAGACCTGCCAGGAGTGAGTTGCAGTAGTCTAGTCTTGAGATAACAAGAGACTGAACAAGTATCTGAGTGACCTCAGTGGAAAGAAATGGGCGAATCCTTCGGATGTTAAAGAGAAGGAATCGACATGATCGAGAAAGATTAGTGATATGAGAAGAGAAGGACAGGCAGTTGTCCATGGTTACTCCAAGGCTTCATGCAGTGACTGAAGGAGAGATCACAGAGCTGTCCAAGGATGATGTGGGGTTTCCATAGTACTTGAGCCAAATCTCGTTCTCAAAGAATATAAAATTCCTGTTTTTGTCATCCTTATAATATTGGAGTAGGACCAGTTTGGCTGGCAAAATCAGTGTACCTTTAATGGCATCGTCATGGAAAAAAATCTATTTATCATGCCAAAGATTTCAAAAGCAAAATTATGAGTGTGGAAAAGGATTCAAATCTGGCTTTACTGGCAGAGGTATACAGGGAGCATCAGGTTGACCTCATGACATCATGAAAACAAGGTTTTCTAGCAGACATTGTGGAAAACAAAGTTACAGACTTGTAGAGAGTAAAACTCTCCACTGATTAGGAATATCATCAAGTCTTTCACAAGTCACACCTCAACCATAGCAGGACATCGTGGGACCTACAGAAAGAGTGGCAGTTTCTACCAGGCAGGGTTGTAGACATTCAAAACAAGAGAAAATTTTTGAATAATGAGAAGCAAAAAGAGCCAGACTGAAGTTTATTAAAGAACAATAGAATTTGATTGTAAATTACTAGAGTAACGTCATTTTCTGTGATTAGCCTTATATTCAGCGTTTTACATTACCTGGTTAGTAATGGTTAGATGGAGAACTGGAGAGACGTTTCGAGGTGTCTCGAACCAACTTCGAAATTACATAGAGGTTGGATGACGATCACTGGATGCCTTAGCAAGGCAGAGGAAATGGCCAGCTGCCAGGCAGGTTTAGTAACTTAATGACTATTTACAGTTGCAGTGAGGAGCTTCTGCAAAACATGAAACCCTGAAGTAGGTCGAACTGCATCTGAGTGGATGTATACACTTTCTGTGCACATTCTTGTAGTTAACCTAACAAATCATATGGTAGCCGTGCAATGCAAAATAGTAATCATGCAGGTTCCAGTTGATATTTTAGAACTTCAGTTAATATTCACATAAAGCTTTAGAATTATCTTTGTGTCTTTTATGATATCATGGATGTAGGTAAAAGAAGGGCTGATTTCTTCTGGGAATTTCATAACAGTCATTATTAAAAATTTTACACAGTGTAATGGTGTTAAGATACATAATATAAAATCATACTAGTTCCCATATGCGTGGTTTTGTTTTACCAGGAGTGTCTCCACCTCCTGGGGTTGCCCTAGTGCTGCATTCTCTGCCTGTGGAGTTTCCCTTGGCTGTGGCCTTCGCTGAACAGCTGCTGACATGGACTGTTCGTGAGAGTAGTGAGTCTCTAGAGGAAGAATTGGACACCATGCCACCTTCTGTGCTTCTTCAGGTTGTGGAGCTGCTTGGTAAGAGAGGCTTCTTTGATTAGTTGTTCTTATCAGTAATAAGTTATAACTCTTTCTTCATGGCCATCATTTTTTCTGACAGATGACTGAAAATCATCGTATTAAGTTTTATTTTGTTGTGTTTTGAGCAAAATTTAATTTAATTTGAGTGGCTCCCGAGTGGCGCAACAACAAGGTGCGCGATTATTAACCAGAGATTGCAAGTTCGAATCCAGATTGAGTCCACGGGAGTTAATTGGTTGAGGGATGGCATACCCTCACTTCCCTGTCACTCACAATGATCACCAGCCAATTGTGGGAGTCTGTGCGCTCGTCCGTACGAGGGGGCGGACAACGCTTCCCCTCTGAAAGCGTTAGGCCGCCCCGAAATACGCACGCGCAGCAGTTTGTAGAGATTCGGAAGGTGGCGTCACGTCACAGGGGGCATGTGCATGTCTACACCCCTCCGTGGTTGGTGGTGGTTGTGCGATATGGAAGGCAATACTTGAAGGGTGGAAATTGGATACGAGCAAATTCGGGGAGAAAATTAGGGGAAAGAACAATTTTATTTGAAAAGAATTAGGTAAATAAAAATCTTTGAAATCTTTTATCAATCCAATCCATTAAAAAAAATAAACAGACTTCTCTGAGAGTCCAGTGAATCAGGAAACCTAATTTGACATTTTCTTTTTTCAAAAGGTGGGCTTCTGTGGTCTACTGATCTTGCCCCTTGCATCAAGGAGTTCCTCTTCCACCTGCTAGCTGAGCTTTTTCGCAAGATCCATCACTTGGAACAACGCAAGGGTTCCTCAGGCCTGTCAAATTCCATTGCTCTACTACTCAATCCATGCTTGGCTGTGCTCATGGCTCTCCAGACAGAGCTACGGAAGCTTTATGACCGTGAGACTCAGAGCTGGGGACTCTCTGGTGGAAGCACTTCTGGAAGCTCCTTAGCACTGTCATCTGAGCAAAGCCGTTTCTCCACATATTTCCACGCTCTTATGGAGGTGTGTCTGGCTGTAGCAGAGGTTACCTTGCAACTTAATGTGGCCAGTGGAGGGTTGGCTGTAAGCAATCTTTCCTCATCCAGCGCACCCAACCTTAGTGATTCCTCATCCTCTTCATTATCACCACCAGGCCAAACCCCACAAAGCCCAAGTTTGTTATCAAAGCGCAAAAAGGTCAAGCTGAAGCGAGACCGAGCAACAGCAGCCATAACTGTTGCAGCCACGGCGACAGGAAAACGGGGCTCCGTGAGCAGCACAAAGCTTTCAGAAAGTGAGAGTGCATTATTGAATGTGGCTGGAGGAAAACCAGAAGACATGTTATGGTTCCATCGTGGGCTAACATTGCTCATGATATTACGGCACCTAATATACAAGGATCCCCAGGGATTGAGTGTGACTGGGGATGCAGTAGCTGATGCCTCTCAGGCCCTGGTCAGTCCGACTGCTCATAATCGGCTGCTGGTGCTCTCTGGTATTCCAACTCACTTGGAAGAAGCTGTGGTGCGTAATGCAATCCGAAGGGCTTGCAATGCACATGGGGGTCTCTTTAAAGACGAAATCTTCATTCCACGTCAGTCAGGAGACTTAAAGCAGACCAAAGGAACTGTGACTGGCACTCAGGGCTTAGGATCACAAGATGATAGAGCTGAAAAGCTTCATCCAGGGAGTATAGAAAGTCCAGATGGTTCCAGTAGTGCAACCCCAGCTCTAAGCATGACTGCTTCAGCTTCAACGAGCCAGACCTCCATCTGCAGCTCCTCTCAAGGGGTCTCCAGGACTGGAAGTGAACTTTCTGTGGATCAGGAACTCTTAGCTGCCACTGTGACACAACCTGTAGCCCCTTCACAACAACAGGCACCTTCAGACCTCTGTATAGTCTCTAGTCAGGAAAGCCTTGATATCTCTCTTTGTAGCACAGGAAGCCTTGGTAGTCTTGGTAGCGTTGGGGAGCAATTTGACAATGGAGAGGCAGCCGCAGTATCAGATGCTTTGCTTGCAGCCACCTCAAAGAGTAATGTCAGCTTGGCATGCCCCATTAAAGGCTATGCCGTTATAGAGGTAAGTGGAAACAATGATTTTCCTGAAAGTCAACCGTCTTGTGTATTGTCAAATGAAAAATAACTTCCTTACCCTTACAGGTACGGGCTAGAGCGAAGGTAGAGAAGATCCGTGCAAGTCTCTTCAACAGCAGTGACCTTATTGGCCTGTCCAGCCTTGAAGGAGAGGAGGAGTTAATGGAAATAACCACTGAAGAGATCTTGACTGCCTCCAGTGTCAATCAGAGTCTGTTTGATACGCAAGGCAGTTCTGTTCTTGAAGAATACTTCCTTAATAAAACCCTTAGAGGTTGGATTTCTTAGATGCTTAAGTGCATATTCCAAATTTTATGATATAAATCTGTTTCAATCAGAGTTAAAAATAATGTGGCATAGTAAATCTATTTGTTTCTCTTTTATTTATTAAAAATGTATTTGGCTTTTAATCTATACTATTTTAATGTCTTACATAGGAGACAAATTAGTCACTGGGGCACGAGATGTGCTCACTGACATCTTCAAGAGCTGTGTACACTCTGAACAGTTGCTAAGCCTGACACCAACCAAGCCCTTGAAAATTTCTGACATTTATCTCAGTAAAGAACAAATCAGCTCGCAAACGCCTGGTAACCTTTTGCATGTATTCTTCAACCACATACGCCCGTCAAAGAAAGTGTTCGATGATCAGCTCACACAGGTAAACACTTCTGTATTTATATATTTTACATAAAACATGTCGACGAGCAACCTTTCTAACCTTTCAATATCTTCTGTTAAAAAACATGCAAACTTTTTTCTGTTTTTAGATTCTTCTTAAATATGGTGCCATTAAGGCTACCAAATGCAGGTACAGCAAGTCGAGCAAGGAACAGCAGCAGGGAAAAGTGGTCAGCACAAAAAGATCCATCATCAAGCCCCCCATAAAAGAAAAGTATGTTCTCAACAGTGTACGGTATGTCATGCACAACAATGGAATGTGAGCCATTTTCAAAAGTGTTGAGTATTAAAAAAATCTACATTGCTGAACAAAAATTATATTTTCTGCAAACATTTAATATTATGGATTGACTCGGACACTGATTTTTCCAGCACCACATTTTAATTACTCCTAATCACCTTTGAATGCCTAAAAGTCTAATTATTTGAGAAAAAAAAACAACTGTCCTATGTAGCACTGTAAGATTTTAGTTTTTGCAACAAATTTTAAATTTGGCATGGTGCAGGTTAGTAATGGTGAATGTGACAAATATAATATGACTGATATTAAGACTAGCATTTATTAAGACTTTTATGCATCAATGTCTGTATCATGTCCCAATAATTATGGCCCATCGTCCTCTTTGATCTCAAACCCAAATGTCTTCTATTAACATTTTATTAATACCAGTGTAGTCATGTGAAAAGAATAAGTAAATCACTTTATAATTGTTGAATTTATTATTATTTTTTTTAATATACCATATTTGAAAAAGAAATGTTTATCATACCTATATAAAGGTATTATACCCGAACAAACCATAAGTAGAATTACGTTTCTAAGAACGGTTTATTAAACAAAACTATAAAGAGATGTAATGTTGTTCTGTGGAGAAATTAGCACATTCATAATTTGAGGGTTTTCTTGCATATACCTGCCTGTTCAAATCCCCCACAATATTTTTATTTATTATTTAAAATGCTGGATAAAGCTTTTTTCATCTTTTAGTTTTGTGGTGTAACTGCGAAAAATTTGGGTGTATGTGAAATTTAGGAATATTTTTGATAGTATATATTACATGAAATTTATTTATTCATATATATATATATAAATGTTTGTTAATTTGTTTATTTATTTATTTTTTAAGTTTTTATCATCATTACATTTTATGATTATTACACTTGCCAGACTTGTAGGCATTCACAACCCTTTTTTTCCCTGAAGAGAGTTATTTAGATTTTGGTAGATTGGCAACACAAACTTCAAAAGTACAGAGGATACCAGACCCTAGATATCAGGTTTAAATAAGATTAAGGTTAGATGAGGTTTTAATTTATGGCCGCTAATCTGGGAAAAAAAATAAACATGATTTTAATTTGTGGACTCAAAGGTATGATAAAGGTAACCTTCATTTTATCCATGTTACTTATTTGTTGTTATTTTTGGATTATATTTCATAGTATGCACGATAGCTTAATCCTAGGCTTTTTGTGTATATATATATATATATTTATTATATTTATTTATAGTGTTTTGGTATGATGTGTCACTTTGCCTGCACACACCAAAGTCATAGGTGAAAGTCACCGGAGCAATTAAGCCTCTTTCCTTTTTACCTCCCTTTTCCAGTACACCCTCCTGTCATCTTTTTATTTGGCCTGTTCAGTACATACACTGGAACCAACAGGGTTGTGTCCTCATCCCCAGCTGTACTCTGGCATATATAAGACCACTACCAACTCTACTGCTGTTGTCAGCTATGCTAATAACTCTGTACGGGTTTACCTGATCCCTGGCCTCCAGTTCTAAAAACTAGTGCCAGGAGAACAACCTTATCTTGAACATTCATCAAGAAAAAGGGGTTGATAAAAGATATTAGCCAAAGAAGGAAGGGCGCTGCCACACCTCTAAATCTGGCTCCTCTCAAAGTTCCTTCCTTATGGCATTTCATGGAGTTTTTCTTTGCCCTCATCCCTTTGCTCATTAGGGATGCATGAAATTTATTCATATAGAGAAATGTTGAAATTCAAAACTGAATCTATTTGCCCTGTAAAGCAGCTTTGTGAAAAATCTATGATAATAAAAAAGTTCTATACAAATGAAATTCACTTGACCGTTATCACCCTGACGATGGCCAGTCGGCATCTTTACCAGTTTAGAGACTTCTGGAACTTTCGCTAAAGGTGCTAAGGAACTTGTGCACCTGCACCTTGAAGAGCACTCTGCAGGGAGTAACAGCGACTTTGAATCAGTTCATCTGGGCACGAAGTATTCAGTGGACGAAACATTTTGTCACTCATTTCCGTCCTTTGTCAGTCTCAACCGCCTGCAGGTTTCCCAAACCATATAAGCAATACAGTGGCATAATGAGCAATACCAGTACCATTGCATAACAGTGAGCCCAGGGATGTGATTCATGATCATTGATATTAATTGTTGACCTTACATTTACATTTTTTTGCCATTTGGCAGATGCCCTTATCCAGAGCAACTTGCATTCTCTCATTTGTAAGTAGTTTTGGTTTAGTGTCAGCCAGATGAATAAATGTAAGTCTGGTGTTAACAGTAAGTGTGCATCAAAAATGTAAATGTCATATTTCTGTACAAAAGATAAATTATATGTTTTTTCCCCCAGGACTGCATTAAATGAGAAGAAACCAGTCCTCAAGCCTAAGTCTCCAGATAAACCTAAGCCTGATGAAAAAGACACTGAAAAATTGCCTACCAAGAAACCAGAAGGTGTAGAATGGCTTTCTTTGTATTTACTTTGTCTACATGTCTACAACTTACTTTCATTGTTATTCATGCTCCTCAGGAAATTTATAGATATATTTTCTAAAAGTAATCATTAATGAGCCATAACAGTAACACCACCAGCTGGTCTGCAACAAGTCCGTCCCTTATGCAGCAAGCTGCAGTGCACTGTGTTCTGACACATTTCTTTCATAACCAAATTAGGAGGTGCTTACAGCTGAACACCCTGCAGGACCTAGCCTTTTGTAGATGAATAGACCCAGACCTCGAGCCAACACAATGCAGCCCTTGTCAGTGTCACTCAGAACTTTATGCTTGTTATTTTTAAAACAATTCCTGCTCCCATCAAATCGAATTTGGACTTGATTATTCACTAGCCTCTGTTCTGTTCTGTTCTGTTCTGACTGATCGGTGTTTAGGAAAAACTGTATTAGAATTCTATGGCTAGGTAATGTTTGTGCTTTAGAGCTGATGATTATGTGCATGCATTTCGTGTGTGTATGTGAGTGTTTATACATTGTATATGGTCAAAGGTTTGCAGGCACCTGGCTGTCATGACTATGAGTTTTTGGAAAATCCTATTTCAGATGAATTCCATATTTGTTGTTATAATAATCTGTACTCTTCTGGAACGGCTTCTCATTCAGCCATCGACGGATAAAAGAGGTTGGACACTGATGTCAAGTAAAGAGGCCAAGGATAAATGTGCTCAGTACGTTTACAGGAAGCTAGAAAAAATCTATTTATGTTGTTAGTCTGAGCAATCTGGACTTTTACATTTTTAATTAATCTGACTAAGTTAAGGTCAGGGCTGTCTGCAAACCACTTGGATTTTCCCCCTCCAACCCTGGCATACTCAAAGGGGCATTGTCATGCTGGAGCAGGTTTGGTTCTCTTAGTTTCAGTAAAGGGAACGTTTTCTGTCCTAGAGGTAATTGTGCAATAGGCCCTTTGCATGAAGAGGTCATTATCGCAATGGCACGATGGAGAGCATGCATTCCAGTTACACAATCAGCTAGATTGATGTCAGCTGTGTTAAAAAATAAGGGCTTAAAGATTCTGTTCTTTTTATAAATACAAAAAGAGGACTGTAAACAGGTATATTGTTTTTGACTGTGTTAAAATGAAGCAAGAAATTGCAGGCAAAAGTGCATTCAAACTTTGTGGGTAAACATTTCCTTTGTGTAAGGTTTGTAGTCCTTGTAGGCTTGTAGTTCTCTTTGTCCTTATGGATTTTTTTTCAAGGAATGTGAAAGCTTTGTTTAATAATAATAATAGGCGTGACCATAGTCTACCTTTAATTAGCTGTGTGACTAGAATGCATGCTTGGCAGCATGGTATTACGTTGTTGTATCTAACCTTATGGACTCTAGCTGCAGGGGGCAAATTAGGTGTTTCCAACTTTGTGGCTGCAGTTTCAGGAAGGCTCACATATGGGTGTAATTGTCAGGTGTCTTGCAAACATTTGGACATAGTGTATTTACGGAACTATATTACTGATTCTTTATGCTTTACGTATGTTTCAGTACCAGAAGAGAAGTACTTAACTCTAGAGGGTTTCCTAAAGTTCACGGTTGATCGAGCCAAGCAGGACATTCGCAGTGTTTGGAGAGCAATCCTGGCATGCGGTTATGATCTGCATTTTGAAAGGTTAGTATAAACAGCATCCCCAACTGATTTCAAAGGGTTCAAAGAAACCATATTTTCTTTGTCAACAGGAAAAGTAGGCTTTTAGGGAGCGTCAGAGGAAACAGTTTATGATTTTAATAGTTTTAATAAATAACGCTTTTTAAACTGGCCTCAAAACTTGCCTTCTATCAGTGATAGTGACTGACTGTTCACTGTGATTCATGTTTATATCACATTTGAACATGAATCACAGCAAGCTGAATGTACACAGCCATACATATGAGGATGTCAACATAGGACCTGAACTGTGTCTGTCATTTTTGCGGAGCTCTCTCTCTCCGATTTTGAATACTTTGAGGAAGACAGAAACTGGAAGGATCGAGCCATTCCAGTTTTATCCAGAATATCAAGTGTAAGCCAATTAAATGCTAAAGGCCAGCCTGCAAAGATCACTGTCACGGTTGACTGGAATGATGACGGCGATAACAACCTTCACTAAGACAATGATTGGTAATAAGGTGTGTTTCGTGGCAAACTTTTGTTAACTGACAAAAATATCACATTTAATGAATGATCAGATGGCAGACATTATCTAAAAAAAAAATTTTATTCTGACAGTGATGGTGCAATGACTAACAGGTCAAATTCCCCCTAATTGGCTTGCCTTGTTATCCTACAGCTATGCTGCAGTGAGCCTGCAGTAGGCTTTCTCCGATCCTATCCTTGAGCTGAAAACCTGTATGCATTCCCATTATTGTGCTAAAATGCAGCCAAATGAAATTCTGTTTCACTTTCATAACATGGTGCTTGGTGACATGCCAGTGATACTCAGCATAGTTTAGCAAACTGAAACATGCCACCATTTACCTGAAATACTCATCACAGCAGACAAAAAGGTATTCTTAGCAAACTGTGTATTTTAACTGGCGGTCACAGCAAACAAAAAAGTGTTGAACTATTTACATAAATAAAATTAATGCACAAAACGTATGCCATCACAAATGCTAGTCTATGCCAGCCGCAGCGTTATAGAGTTATGGCCCAGCTGCTTCTTGAAGGCAATAATTACCAGCTTATGGAAAAGTCAGTTGATAATCGAGTGAAGGTTTCTTGATTCAGACATCTCTTCACATTTTAGGCAGTTAGTCTGTAGTCTGTACTGACAGAGATTGCTTCTTCAAATGTTAGCTGGCTCTGGAACATTTATAACATTAGGTAAGTTAAAGTTAGTTTTGCCCTTACAGGAGATAAATATAAGCTTTAGATTTCATGAAGCTTTTACTTAAATATATGCTGCTAAGGAATTTTTTAACTTTAAATGTATTTTTCCTTCATTTTTACCCTTGTTGTTCATTTTTCCAGATCTTGGATAAGCAGATATCTGATTTCAGATATTCAGATAAGCACAAAATTAAAAATTTGGGAAAATAATAAGTAAACAATTGACCCATGTGACATGTGGTATAGTGTTGTGGCAGGGTCCTACATACAGCCAGTTCACACTAGCAATAAAATAGTCCAATTCATACAGCTTAAAATGAACTTGCTCGTATTCATAGCTCATTTATTTTCACTAAGTTCTCAGTTCCGAAATGTTCCCATTCATTTAGACCATTTTTGTTAACAAATAAGCTGGTATTCTATTTCTGAAACTTTTTAGCCATGCATTATCAGCTCCAATTTAAAGTAAAATTTCTTTAACTGCAAAATCTAAAAATATGTAACTTTTAGAGCTTTTGTCCAATCTACATTAAACTTTGGATGCATAATTTTGAGCGTGACCTGAAATAAAGTTATCAAAAGATACTTTGATCAAAAGTGTGCTAATTGTTTACAAACAAATTTTAGTAGTTAGGAACTACAGTAAGTACAAAGTTTTGTATATCTTGATCACAGTAAATGCTAATATCATGAAACTTATGGGTCTTGTTTGTGATAACAGTCTGTTGCTCTGGATCAGAGTTGGCCACTAGAGGGCACTGATTTGTATGAAACTAGGAGGGTACAATAAATAAGGTAGTTCACGAATGCCAAAAAAGTGCCTAGAAGTTGAATTCCGTTGGGTACCTCTGGAGAAGACATGAAAATGACTGGTTCCTATAGATTTGGATATGTTGAGAATGATGGTGAAAATCCCCACTGCGTAAACTTGTCAATTTGTTAAGTTCTGGGCCTTTCTTTTGGTATATAACCCCAGTAGGTAAATGTATGATATTTTTATGGTTGTTGACCACATGTGTTAGGGATAGGGGATAATTCTGGACATCTCGGTATACAATTAGCTAACTCACTTTATATACCCTCACTTTATATACTGTCACATTTTCAAATGTTCTTTTTCAGTTTAGGCTACAGTCTGCATTTACATGCTGATGAACTTAATTCACCAAGTTGTATCCTGTAAGTTGCACTTGTTCTTACCCTACGTTCAAAGATGGGGACTCCTGCGATTAAGCTTCCCACGCTACCGTGCAATGCTAACTTCTTCCATTCTTGGCAAGATTGTCTTGTCTGTTCCCAAAGTTTTTCATTAAATTTCACTCTTCTTCTGCTCAATATAAAAAAGACACTTCAATATACATTCCAATATTCAAAAAATGTAATGTGAATGTCCATATACAGAAAGTAAATACCACGCTGGCTGCTCTGTTGCAAGAACTAGATCGGTGATATTAATGCACAGGGGACACATACATGATTGGGTAAAAGTTTTACGATTCTCTGGTGAAGTTCAACCGCATAGAATTTAAAAAGCACTTTTTTAAAACCTTGAAAGTGAATTGTTGCGCAACTTTGGTGCTTGGGGATTTATGAATTTCTAACCTTCAGTGGCTTTGATTCACTGATGTCCCCTTAGGTTCCCCTGAGGTTGCCAACACAACTGAACAATAAACCCACTCATGCCATGGCCTACAAGGGCCACTCATGTGCTCACTATAGCAGTTTGTTGTGATTGCTTAAACTGGGCATTGCCTATTATGCTAACAATCACAATGCTTAGAATTCACCTATGAGATCCAACTGAACGGACTCAATTTTACAGTGTACGCAGATAATCATGTATAAATCCCCCAACCACCATTGCAACCTTTTTTTTGGAGGGGACTGAGTGCTGGAGTGATCCTAGGAGCAGGGACAATTTGCCTCTGGTAGGGTCTCGTAAGGGAAATTGCTATTTTAAACTCGTAAATATAGCCGCAAGTGGTAATTAAAGGCACTTGCACCTCTGGTGCATCAACCTATTATGTCATCAACCAAAATGATGTGTATACCAAATGTTAGTATTTTTTTTAACATAAAAAAAGCAGAAGCACTAAGCCAAGCAATATAAAGTTAAGTAAGTGTAGCTACCTTTTCCACGGCCACACTACCATGAAAACACCATTTAATAAAAATTCACAATTTTCACAATGTAGCATTAATAAAGCTTATATTAATAAAAGTGGAACAGTTTTCCAATCAAATTTGAGGTTGAACAAGTCAGGCTGCTAAAAGCAGCAAAAAATATTTAAAAATATATTTTTTTCAGTAGGCTGCTTTTTTCCTGCAATTAAATATTGGTATATCAATGTTTTCAGGATGAGACCCTTATCAAATGTATTCATTTTGGGCCAGATTGGACAAATTATATGTGACTGACAATGTCTTCTTCCGTTAAGCTTCAAAATGTGCTGTGCCACCACATACACGCCATTCAGCAAAAAGCCACTGTTTTCATCTTCGGTGCTTGGGACCTAACGAGAGATCGAATAGGGAAACATGGTACCTCACCTGGAAAGGGATTCTTGGGTAAGACCAGGAGGAGGAGCTTGTTGGCCCATGCCTGGCATTTGTCCTATATCCTCACCTCGAAGAAGCTGCATGGGCTCATTCTCCTGTGGGTTCGTCACTGGCAGCCGGTGCTCCTAGAGGTCCAGTGCTATGGATCATGCCGTGCTATGGATCCTGCCGTGGATAAAGGCAGGAACCTTGGTGGTTTCATCCCAGTCTGACAAAATTTGCTTATGCATGGCAGCATGACTCGGGTGGGGCTGGCACTATGCTGGAGATATATGGTCATCATACACAGGATAATGTCTGGCAAAAAGCATGGTGGTGAACAGATGATGATGATATTGGCTTTTTTTTTTACAGCTGTAGGGATCTAGGGACCTTACTATTGAGACAAAAACAAACTCTACTCCATACCAGTGTCCTCTGGACACAAATGTAAGGCAAAATGTCCAGCAGTTTATTTACAGGTTGTACTTATTATTTCAAACCAGGTTGAATTTGATTTAGTCTGTTAAGTAAAAGCATATAAATCAAGAATGGTGTACTTTTTCCCACAAGTGTAAACGCTATATATTTCTTTGGTTTTCTGCAGATGCTCATGCACTGATACTCGGCAAGCTCAGAAGACTAGTAGGAGATGGACCTTGGAGATGGATGTTGCTCTAGTCCAGTATGTAAATCGCCTATGTCGCCACTTGGCTATAACACCTGCCCGCCTCCATCCCCATGAACTGTACCTGGACCCTACAGATGCAGTAGATCCACGAGTTTCATGCTTGCTAAGTGAGATTCTTTTTTTTGTGCATTTAGGAATGTATGATGTTTTTACACGAATAATGAAATTATCTCAGCAATCTGCTTTTACAGAGAGCTCACACATACCAAACACATTTCTGTTGGTTGCACTAAAAATATTCAGACATTGCACTCCATCTTTCGATGAATCTAAGTCCGACTTGTTATATTAACTTGTGTTCTCCTTGGCAAACACATAAACAATTAAGAGTCATCTTTATTTATTTATTTATTTTTAGCAGGATGGTTAAGAACACAAGGGACGTTATGTACCTCTGTTAAGTAAGTAATAAGGTAGAGAACTGGTAGAAACATTCTGCTGAGTCATTCTGGTCCCCATTAAAAAAAATGCAACACCTTTCAATTTTTCTGGAAAATTGGTATTTTCAGGGTTTTTGTTTATTAGCCGTACTTTTACCTCAATACACTTGTCAGAATGATGGTTTTGGTTCTCATTGCCCACAACATTCATTCATTCATTCATTTTCTGAACCGCTTATTCCTAATTAGGGTCGCGGGGAGGCTGGCGCCCATCAGTACACCCTGGACAGCTCGCCAGGCCATCGCAGGGCAGAAACACGCTGACGGCTATGCAGCTACTCTTGACGAAAA
>JBCNYG010000023.1:15770136-15790484 GCA_039654305.1 Porochilus rendahli | reverse complement strand
GGACAGCTCGCCAGGCCATCGCAGGGCAGAAACACGCTGACGGCTATGCAGCTACTCTTGACGAAAATCAGCAATGGGTCTTTTACATTCCTCACCATAGACAGTGAGAGACATGGCCAGCGTTTGATAACCCAGTTAGCTGCACTGGGGGGACAGCAGTGACAAACCGCTGATAATGGGGCTTGAGCCCCCGACCTCGGGATCAGTAATCCAGCACCTTAATCACCAGGCCACCACTGCCCTTGCCTAAAACAGCATTGTTCAAAATATTTTCACCCAAAAAATATACAAAAGTAATCTTTTACGTCTTTTTAGTAGGAGCCCTTTTAGACAAAAGTGGTGGATTATGATGTACACTGCACAACACTGTAGATTCTGCTAGATTGCCCACCCTAGGACTAATGCAACATTGCAACATAGGAACATTTCACATACTTTTGGATTAGACGTGTCTCTATTGAATTGTTGAACAAATTGCATTAGTGATGAATTTCAGTGAAACAGGTTTTTATTTTTGAATATGATCTTTACAGGTGTGCCTGTTGAGAGTTTGCGTCTACGCTTTGCCCTACTGCAGTCCATTAATAATACCTTGGAGGGTTTCTTTCTGCCACTTGTGGAGCTAAGGCAGACACATACCTATCAGAATGGCATCGCTGCTCTGCTGTGTGAAGCTAAAGGTCAATTGCTAATCATGTTTAAAAAACCCTAAATAACCAAAATCAATGTCTTTAAGGGAAATCTGTGCTCAAATCTCTCTTGCTTTTTTCATTTAATGTCTCTTTCAGGACTTATCTTTTATGACACTAAAGTAGCCATTATGAACAAGGTTCTGAATGCAACAGTGCAGCGCACTGTAGACCATGCTGCCCCTGAGATCACCCTGGATCCTCTAGAGATAGTGGGAGGTATGCAGAGTGTTTACATTCACTCTTTACCTTCATTTTTTCTTATTATAAATATGTTTTTTTATTTATTTAATAGAGACAGTAAGTAATTAAAGCTGTTTATGATCCCAGCTCAATGGGCTAACAGCTGTGTGACATGAACTCTACCGTTTAGAGCAAAATAGCATATTCACGTTATGGGTGATATGGGTGAGTTTCCACAGTTTGAAGCAGTTCGTAGTACTTTCTTACAAACATCACATCAGCACCGTAGTGAAGTTGTGGCTTACCACAGGCCTTAGTGTCAAGAAACACCATGGTTGAGCAGGATGCATCACAAACAGGTTTGCAATGTTGATAAGAAGTGAGAAATTTAATAAATCTAATGTAACAAAAATAAATATATGTGGAAAAAGCACCTAAATGAAGCATGGTATTCTCTCAGCTATGCCGTTTTTTTGGCCATCTGCAACAAAGCCTCTGGGCATGAGCTACTGCTGTTGCCATAGCGTGATGCCGATGGGGCACGACTAGTCCAATACAGGAGCTCAAAATATACAATTTTACCACATATTAAATCTCTATCTGCTTGGATATTATGCTGAATAGGTTAATCCGTGCCTATTACTTATGTCATATTAGAGGTAATTAACTGTACATGGCTCCATATGACAGCAGAACTACCCAATGTTTACATTTTTAAAGTTATCTTTTAATCTGCATGTCTGTTTCCAGGTGAGATCCACTCCTCTGAGAACACCTACTTCTGCCAGGCAGCACGACAGCTGTCCATCGTTCCTTCATCTCAGCTGTGTGTGAAACTAGCTAGTGGAGGAGACCCCACCTATGCCTTCAACATCCGCTTTACTGGAGAGGAAGTTCATGGCACTAGTCAGAACCCAGTACATTACTAATGAACTCCTCGTTCACTTAATTCGAATCAATATTTTCATTAATCACTTGTACTTTTTCATAGGTGGATCTTTTCGCCACTTTCTGTGGCAAGTCTGCAAGGAACTGCAAAGCAGCGTCCTATCTTTGCTTATGCCATGTCCTAGTTCTGCCAGTAACCGCAGCAAGGTATGTAGCCTTCAGCATCTTATGTTTTACTGTATGTTTGAGGGAAATAAAAAGGCTGTTGTTTTCTAATGTAGAGATTTGGGCACTGCCTAAAAGCAGGACTCCTGTATGATTTCTCTTACTTGACTCTTCTTTTACTTTATGACATTTTCATGGGAACTCTCAAACCGCATACACGTATCCTATGTATATCAAGAGTCATTAATTTTAATAACTTATTTTTCGAAGGGAATAAACGTGAGGAAGTCAAACACGGAATTTTTTGTCCCGACATGTAATGTACACCATTTAGAAACTGTAGGTTTAGAGAACATTTTAATAACACGTGAACGTAATTAGTTGTTTATGTAATTAGTCATTATTTATATATAATTAGTATTACTTCAGCAAGTGTTGATATATATCAAATATATATATTTGCTTTTTAAATAAAAATAAATACTTAATGAGTTGTTGATTGAATGTTTAGCATTAACCTTTTCCAGAGTAAAGGGCTTTAGTCTTAATGTCATGATAGTTCAGAATATCAATTTAAATGTCAGTGGTAAAAAAAACAGCAAGCACTTCATTGACAAAATGGCTAGACAGACAGACAGACAGACAGACAGTCAGTCATCAGTCAGCCTTGCAACAAAGGGAGATGCTATTTGTTTATGGTCATGAAATCATAGTGTGGGAATCACACGTGACTTGTAGGCAGAGAGCAGCAGTATGGCGCTTGTAAACAGTAGGTCGAAAATATTTGTCAGATTCTGCACAACTTCATTGAGTCTCATAAGTCATCTTACAAATCTATTCTATTGTGAAGGCACATGTTCATTGCCTGACCTGTATTTCTGGCTGGATGGACTAACAAGCCAACATTGTATTCACAGACATTTATCTGATCCACATGCCAGGGTATGTTACTCACGAGAGCCTAAAGGCATGCAAGGGTGGTCATGTTCACGCCGTCTACTACCATGAGGTTAAGAGTTAGTAGTGGCCCCGTACACATGATCTCTGCTGTGATTTTTGCCGCCTTGCTGCTAGAGTGGGTATTGATTGAAATGTCAAGCCTGATAACTGTTTGAATCAATTTGTGCAGCCGTAAATTACACATGAAATTATTATCCTGCACTACCTTCATAGTGTCCAGCTCCATCTCCACAACGTTACTGGCCTTGCGGATCAGTTCGTTCAGTCTGCTGGCATCTGCAACCCTCAAGCAGCTGTCCCAGCATGCATCAGCATAGGGGAACGTGCTGGCCATAACAGACTCATAGAACATCTTGAGCAGTGTCCTGCAGTTGTTATAAATGATGGCTCTGCCCCTTCTGAAACATGCCATAATGCAATCTTTGACTAACAAAACTCAGACTAGACTCTCCAGTCCTCTCTAATTTTTTAGGATTATTCCCAAGTTCCAATTACATAACTAATAGAGAAAATTGTACATCAACACTTGCTGTCTTTTTTTTTTTAACACACAAATGGCATTCTTGAGTCGCTTCATTGTGGACTTAAAGCCCCCCTGCCCTGAACCTCATAGAAAATCTGTATACTTATACAACTCGAATAACAAAGTGAAGATAAATCAGAAACCATGTACTATTCTAGTATTTATTTCATGAATTATTGGATCATATTGATGAGAATAAGTAAACAACAGCAGTGTTTAGTAAAAAAAAAATTTATTTAATTAATTTACTATGAAAATACTATTTAGCATTTCAAGCATAGTGTTCACATATTTTTTATTTCTTCACTCGCTTTAATCATTAATTCGTTCATTCATGCTATGTAAAATTAAAAAGAAAAAATTGCGTCACCTTTGAATTCTTCTGAAAAATTGGTATTTTAAAAAAAAAGTGAATTGTTTTTTACTTCTTTTTATTAGGAGTTCTTTTAGACAAAATTGGTGTATAATCTTCACTGCACACTCCTGTATATAAGGTTATTGTGATGATTACAGTTTGCATATGTTATGGTTACAGTGTGCTTTTGCATGAGCTGTTTTAATCTGCAGGGGCAGTGGTGGCCTGGTGGTTAAGGTGCTGTATTACTGATCTCTCTGCCCTCGCCCAGAGTTGGCTGAGATGGGCGCCAGCATCCCCGCGACCCTAATTAGGAATAAGCGGTTCAGAAAATGAATGAATGTTTTAGTCTGCATTATTGCAAGTCATTTTTAGGATAATTAAAATGTGTTCATTTGTATTCTTCTAGGGGAAGTACATTCTGACACCTTTCCCCATGACTTATGCTGAAGAACAGCTGCTACACTTCTTCGGTCAGCTGCTCGGAATCGCCATCCGTGCAGATGTGCCTTTACCTCTGGATCTGCAGGGTTCCTTCTGGAAAGGTCTAGTTGGTGATGGACTTGACCCAGAAATAGATCTACAGGAAGCTGACCTTCTCACCTACAACTATGCCAAAAAATTTGATAGTGTAAGACAAGTTTACAAAGAACAACGTATCAGATTAAAATACTAAGAGCTGGTTAAAGAGTTGAGTGGCAAAAAAAGGAAATATATCCAAACCAAATATATCCAAACTAAAATGATTCCCCCATTGGGACATATACAGTGAGGTTACAGATTAAAGGGGGAGAGTAGCATTTTAGTAAGGTGTAGGGACAACACAAGCCCGCAGAACAGTTTCATGGCACCTTGGCACCGTATTTATCTTACAAGAGTTATCATTTGAGGTGGTGTTTTGATGGTGGTCGGTGCTGTAAAATACACCATTGCATAATATCCTACAGGTGTTCTCCTGGGTTGATCTCAAGTGACCGTGAATGCCATAGTATGTGATTTACATATTTTTTTCTTCATCAAACCATTCAGTAAGCCCTCAGTGTGAATCCACATGGTTTATCATATGTGATCAGTTGCCAGAGCATAACAGAAACACAGTGTTTCCTTCCATTTGTTCAGTTATTGTAAGCCTGTGTCCATTATAGCCGCAGATTCTTGTTTCTATAAAGTTACTGTAACTTCCTGTCAGCATTAAAAAGTTCATCGCAGTGTTTTAACATCTGACTGTGCTTTACTCACTGTCACATTACAAACATACCTGTTTTACTTTGCTTTTAACAGGTTTCTGATAAGGCTGAGCTGGAGGTGCTTTGCACAGAGATCTCATCACAGGGCCACTCAGGCGAAAGCCCCGACTCGCCCAGTCGGCCGTGCTGCACCTTCACTTATGTCACAATGACAGGCGAGGAGGTGGAGCTGTGCCAGGGTGGGCAAAACCTTGCCGTCAGGTAGGGCTCAAAGGATATTAGCTAGGAGTGTGCAGAACTTTAGTGTTCGAGTAGGTGTACTGTGCAGCAACAGATTATTGCATTTTATCTACTGGTCAGCTGACATGCCTCCACACCAGTTGGTGCCCAGTGGCGGTTCAAGCCTATATGGCTTCCTGAGGGACACCACCAACAAAATTTGTACAAATGTCCACAGTAATGCAAGGATAAATTGAATAGATTTTATCGCTGCGGCCTCATGTGGACTCTTCTTGTGAACGCGAAATCTTGAGAAAGCTTTGAGGGATTTTCTTCAAACTTATGTCCACTCCGACTTGAAGAGGATCAGTATTGGTCATCCTTACAGCATAATTTGTGTGTATGTAATATGTTTAAGCGATACAGACACATATTTTAACATAAATTACCATAAAAAGCACAAAACTGTAGGCTTATCCTGTGCAGTCGTTTTTCCTCGGAAGTGACGTTCACGTGTTGGGCAGTGTTGAGCTCTCTTGTGGAGGCAGTGAGACATGAGGCAGAGAAAGAACCGCTGATGTTATACGTGTTATGTTATAAATAGTGATTACGCCACTGATTACACTTTTAAAGACGAACTGATTAGTTTTTGGGGCGGTCATAGTTTAAAGGTAAGGCTTATTGCTGCCACTTTTCATACCACATGGAGGCATGTAACCACCAGGAGGCAGTTTAGAGTTTCTCTGGTTGCATTATCAGATCTGTATGAATCTGTTTGTACAAATATTCTTGTTTTTATGTTTTTGTTGTATTTATATAGTTATTAATGCTGCCCTTCTTGAATTTCCAGTTGGGAGAACAAAGACATGTATGCGCAGGCAATACGTGCCTTGCGTCTACGAGAACTGCAAAATGTAGAGCGTATGAGTGCTGTCCGTGCAGGCATGGCCTCTATTATCCCTTTGCAACTTCTCACCATGCTCAGCCCCTTAGAAATGGAACTACGTACCTGCGGTCTCCCGTACATCAACCTGGAATTCCTGAAGGTACTTCTATTCCCTAGTATTCCCATGCCTGATTTAAACATATTGCTTGCCTCTTTTATTTATTCATAGCTAAAAGTATACCCGACTACTAGTAATGATTATTTTTAATACAGTATCGAACCCACTTGCTGCAAAGCTACTTTCTTAACTCGTTTTTCATCAAAACTGCAGGCTCATACAATGTATCAAGTGGGGTTGATGGAGACTGACCAGCACATTGAGTTCTTCTGGACAGCATTAGAGATGTTTACACAGGAAGAGCTCTGTAAATTCATTAAGTTTGCCTGCAATCAGGAGCGGATACCGTTCACCTGCCCCTGCAAAGATGGTGGGCCAGACACTGCTCATGTGCCTCCTTATCCCATGAAAATTGCCCCACCAGATGGTGCAGTGGGTATGTACAATATACAGTTTGTGTTTCACAGTGAATGTCATGTTTTTATGTTCGCTTAATTAGAATATGCCCAATCTTTTTACAGTAGGTATTCTTCAAAATGTGTGTTTATTTAAAAATATTAAAGTAAACATTGTTGTAACATTTACAGTATCAGTGCAACTTTAAAAAACAAATATAGAATCAAAGATGGGTGTTGAGCCAACGTGATATGTTGCTTAACTGTGTAAAGACTGTAATGCACGTACAGTGGTAAACTATGTGTGTGGGTGTGTCTGTGTGTGGCAGTGTCAGTCCATTACTTCAGAGTTAAGCAGTCTGATGGAATGAGGAAAGAAACTGTTACAAAGGCTGGTTATTAAGGCTTGAATGCTTTGGTACCGTTTTCCAGAAGGCTGGAGAGTAAACAGTGTGTGAGGGGTGCGAGGGGTAATCCACCATGCTAGTGGCTTTGTGGATGCTGCATGTGGTGTCAATGTCCATGATGGAGGGAAGATAGACTCCAAAGATCTTCCCAGCTGTCCTGGCTATCCACTGTAGAGATGACTGACAATCTCCACTGATGAGCTATCGATGTACAGCAGAGAGTGAACAGCCATCTCTTTTTTTTATTGTTTTTTATGCCCACATTCAGAGACAAGTTGTTGACACTACACCAGTTAGATAGTGGTCGCACCTCTGTTTTGTATGCTGACTCATCAAGCATTAGCAAACTTCATGATGTGATTCATACTGCATTGCTGTACAGTCGTGAGTCAGCAGAGTGCACGACAGTGGAATAAACACACACAGCCCTGGCAGGCCCGCGGTGATCACTGTGGTAGTGCTGGAAATGCTGCTCTGAAGTCTCTCATCCAGGATCCAGTTGCAGAGGGAAGTGTTCATGCCCAGCAGGCTCAGCGTCTGCTTATACTGTATATCCTCACATAGAACCCTAACTTAATATACCACTATATACAGAAACATGTGCAAGATTTACACATAAATGCATATGCATTGCACTATGCAGCACTCCGGGTCATGACTGCTCAGGCGTGTTTTAACATCGTCCAACCTTGATGACATTCGGAACGCATGTCAGTAAAATGATGTGCAAGCTTATTAGCATAATTGCAGTGATTCAGTTGTGGTTCAAGCGAGCCTCAAACATAGAATGTTTACATCTTTGACTAACATTACTATGTTAGAACCAGATTAAGCACAGCTAGTTGTGGAATGTCCCGTGTAAAGAGCAGACAACTTAGCGTTACACTCAGTGTTCGTCTGTCTCTGTCTACCTTCAGGTGTATGGAAACAATTTAAAATAATTTTTTTTTATTCATCCTGGGATATACCACCTCCAGAGCCCTACAGTTGCACTGCTTCTAGCTTAACCAGGGTTTGTGTGGGGAAGCGGGTACTTCATATGTTCCTTCCCTCACCTATGGTCACGAGCTTTGGGTAGTGACTGACGAACAAGCTAGCGGATACAATCGGCTGAGATAGGCTGCTTTTGCAGGGTGGCAGGTCTCTCCCTCAAAGATAACATGAGAAATCCAGTCATCCGGGAGGAGCTCGGAGTAGAACCGTTGCTCCTCCAGTTTGAGAGGAACCAGCTGACGTGGCTCGGCCTCAAATTAGAATGCTTCCCGAATGCCTCCCTGTGGTGTTTCGGTCATGTCCTACCAGGACAAGACCCCGGGGTCGACCCAGAGCACGCCGGAGGGACTGTGTCTCTCGGCTGGTCTGGGAACGTGTCTCTGTCCCCCCGGAAGAGCTGGCGGAAGTGGTTGAGGAGAGGGACGTCCGGACCTCACTGCTAAGGCTCCATGCTGTTAAAGTTACTGCAGTGTTACTGTGATATATCTACTAAGATTTCTGTTTATTTTCCAATCTAACCCCTTGGGTTGTTTTTTCTTGTTGCAAATTTGCAAGTAGCAAATCTGTACATAGTCTGAGAAACGGCATATATATCACAGCTCCACCACATCCTATATGCTTAGGGCAAGTTTCAGGGTTCAGATCATTAATAAAAGAGATGGGATTTGATTTATGTTATGTTTTTTGTGTGTTCCAGGTTCACCTGACCACCGTTACATTCGAGTAGAAACCTGCATGTTTATGGTGAAGCTGCCTCAGTATTCCTCTCTTGACGTGATGCTGGAAAAGCTACGTTATGCCATACACTACCGTGAGGACCCTCTGAGTGGATAAAGGATTACAAAACACGAATATACACTTGCACAAAATAGCATACCTTCATGTTCACTTCCTCCCAGAAATTTTCAGAAAGACTGATTTTGCTGGAAATGTGGACTCCATGAGTGCTCCTATTTATTTTGCTTGATTGTTGAAACTTCAGTCCGGCTTGCCTTGATAAAGATGAGTGTTTTGTTTTCTGGATTGCACTGAGCTGAATTCCATTTCTGGGAGGTTCTTAGAAGAACCCACATGTTGTACCTGATGATAGTAATGCATTGTTAGATCACATGGAGCTGCTGTTTTATTTCCCCCATGTTTTCCTGTCGATTACTTCCCTGCACTTTATTGCTACCACTCATTTGAAATGTTGTTTTATTGCATTCAGTATAATTTAGAATTTCATTTTTTGCGCACCATTATAATTGCTATCTTTAACAACAAACAGATGTGCTTTAAAAGATGGTGGTTGGTTGAAAGGATGGATGGAAGCTGCCAACTTGGATATTTATTTTTTGGTACAGCATAGGAACTTCGGGGAGCTATAAGCGTGGCAGCCCCCCCTTACCACAGCTATGGCAACCAAGAAGTTTACATACATATGTAGAAGAATAAAGCAAATGGCTGAAATATTCCTGGCTTCTTGGATGATTAAGAATCAACACATAAAATGGATTATAGTATTTGTTTCAAAACTCTACGACAGCTCTCTCCTGAAACCTACCCATGAATACCAGTCAGTAACATCAGGATGCTGCTGGTGGAGTTACAGATGCATATTGGAAAATGAGTATTTTTAAGAAAATACATTACAATTCCGGGGATTACTACAATAGAATGTTTAGACGGAGTTCGAACTGATGTGCAGTTACTCTGAAATATTGCATGTGCTCTGTATCTGTAGCCATTGCATTATTGCTGTCCTCTGTATGTTTTTGGGTCTGGGGGGTGAACCAACCATCTCACCTACCATCCCAACCCTTTGCTACTGAAATGAGGTTATTCCTATTAGCCCCGTTCCGCTTAAAAGAGCTCTGCCGTGTATTTATACTCTGCACTCATACACTGTTTCTTACTGTTTTTGTTTATATGGATTTGCACAAGAATTCTGTTATTATTATTAATTTTATAATTGACTTTATTATTTCCATTACCATTTTTTTCTTGCATTTGTTTGTTCTGCATAACGTATTAAGGGAAGAAAGAAAAAAGGGTTACTTTGCACAAGGAATTTGTCTTTTGAATCATTTTAAAAATAGGAATAGCTAGCAACACGTTACTTAATTATAATCAAGATAAGGTCTGCTATTCCTTCTAATGCTTGTGTTTGCTGTGTTTTATTGTGCGTCTTCATTCGAGCCACTGTAACATTGATGCCTCTCAGAGAATGCTACCGAAGACCTCTCCCAGAATGTTCGAACTAGAGTTTAGGCTCTGTTTATGCAGTACGTTTTGGTGTAGATTGCTGCTATTAAGGATACTCCATCCATGTTTTTCTTTACCTTACCAAGGAAGAACATTAATGTTTGTGAAAGAGCATCCCCAGAAAGAGAGGAATCAAAAGACCTGTGCTGTATATTAACTCTATTTATTACAATTATTTATGGTTGCATTAACTTTTCTTTCTTTCATCTTACGCATCTGAAATATAAGGTATAATGCAGATGTGTGAATTCCAGTTAAGTGATATTGATTTCATAATTTCTGTCACAGAATATAAATAAAAATGTATTGATGTATACGGTTTGAATGCAGGTGTTGGATTCTGCTCAGCATTCAATGTAATAACATTTCAATACTATCATTATTCATTCATTCATTATCTGCACCACTTATTCGTTGTGGGCCATAGGTGGACTGGAGCCAATCCCAGCTGACACTGGGTGTGACATCCTGGAAACGTTGCCAGTCTATCATAGGGCAAAATTCGGGCACGGTTTAATAAAAGGCCGTGGGAGAAAACTGAAGCACCTGGAGAAAGCCCACGGAGAACATGTAAACTCCACAGAAGGACCCAGGTCTGCCACTAGAAATGCCATATTAAAGTTTAAAACATCTAAATGTAAATATCAGGAAATCAAAGATCTAAATGTTATCATTCATTTCTTGGTCATCTTTTGTTCTCAAACACTTCTATGTGTAGCAAAAACAAATACTTTTCCAATACTTTAACGGGGAAAGTAAATGGATTGTGGTATACCAAATATAGTTTATAAGAAGGATTTTGGGCACATTTTAGAGCTGGCTGCTGCCAGGGAATACATCTCACTTATTTTACATGCAAGATTTTAGTCATCAAGATATTAATAGTTTTTTTCCATTACAAAATCAGATAATATCATAATGGATGACCCATTCACTCTGTTTGCTACAAGAATTTATTATTAGTAAAACATCATTTGTACAGGAAAGGCTTATTTGTGTTACTAAGTTACTTGACAGAATCACTGTTAGCTGGGTATTTTAATAAGGTGTACAGACCACTTCATTATCGATTACATGGAAAAGTTCCAGCAACTGCATAAACTCAACTCTGAGTATATGCAGTGTAATACGAAACATGTGTCCTGTCCATCCAGTTAAAAGCACCTGTACACCGACACGTTCATGAAATTATCAGTTACATGTCAGCAGTGAAATTCATAAACCCATGTAGACAAAGATCAAGAATTGTCATATATAAAGACTGTTACAAAAAAAATTACACACACACACATATATATATATATTTATTTATAAATACTTTCTGAACATTTTTAAATTAGTGGTTGCAAAGATTCCTCCCCCCAAAAATCTACGAAATGGCCAGGAGGGTTTGCATGAATATGATACATTGAGGTGATCATAAGCAAGCATTAGGATCAATGTTATATTAGACAGATTAAATCTAAAGCAAAAACACCACATTTTACCAGCCATGGAAAACCAGGTAAAGTATTTAGCATTACACACCTAACTATATTTTAGGCAAACCCTTGTTACATTTAAAAAAAACTTTTTGAAAATCAAGCTAGTTGTTTTAGTATGATTCAGCCCCAGTTGTAGGTACATAGGAGATTGTAGTTGTTCTTACATTTGGCCTTTTCCTTCTTTATTTAAAAGGTGCATGAAAACCAAACAGTATTCTAGGAAATTACAGATAAAGACTGCACAAAAATAATTTCCAAGTGTTTCAATATCCCAGTAAACCAATAGCTCCAAAGAATTTAGTTCAGTAGATCGAGTTTAATGAGGGCTCCTCAGTTGGGCTGCAGTGGCTGAGATGGACTAACAGGTTCGGTCCATCTATTGTAACGGTTAATAGAATTATATATAAAAGAACCTTATACAGTCTTGGCTCAGTCGACTTTCACCTGGCTTGGGCGGATCCTATCCTCAGGTTTCACCATTTGTGTGGTAGACTGGCTTCCTTTACATGGAAATATAGGGCCCCAATCTATAGAAGTTATTCCTTTCAAATAGTGTTATCTGGTGCTTCAGGCATCTCATGCTCATCAAGACAAGAGGCAACACAGCTACCCAGTGTCCTAACATGTTTTTGTCAATTTGGATTTGACTTCTGTTTCCTTTGTCTACTAGTTTTGTGATGCACCTAATTACACCGTTTACAAAATGCCCACTGTTGTCCAATCCTGGAATCACTCCCCTCAGTAGGCATTCAGACACAAAAACAACTATTTCCTGGGGTGGCATGGTGGATACCACTTACGATTCACAACAGAAGTTCACGTTCTTCCTGTGCTGGCATGGGTTTCATCCATGGGTTCAGGTTTCCTTTAACAGCCCATAGCCATGCAGATTTCGCTAATTTGGCTCCACTTAAAAATCTTTACATGGGCTACTCATCAGGTCCATTTCACTAACCTCTAACTATGTTACTTGTTGAGTTTTTTTCCTTGTGATAACCGAGTGAATTCCAGTACAAATGATTTTCTTTCTCATTTCTTCTGGCTTAAATGTTCTCCACGTAGCATGTAAACTGAGTTCAACAGCTGTACAGTGTTCTCCAACATCTCATGCACTAGTGCAGCATCTGTGCCTCTCTGTCAAACCGAGTCCGTCAGGGCTTTTGCTTCTTTCAGCATTTCAGTCTTTCACTTTTCTGTTAGCCATTTTAGTTATTTTCTCTTCATCTCATTTGTTTTCAACTTGTAGTTTCACTCTTAGTTGAGGTATTCATCTTCTCTAGTGAAGTCTATTCTAATCTAATCTAGTGAGATCTAAATTATATTAAATGACTGAAGAAGGCTGTGCCCTGTATCACCTCTGCCAGTATTTTGCAAGATAGAATAGAATATTATAGCTTTTATAAATTAAAATGCACTTACACTTACTGGTGCTGTATTCCAAGCGAAATATTTACAGGTATGCGCACTTTTGCACCTGAAATGTTTCTATTTGCATTTCATATGACTTCTATTGGTAAAATGTGGGAAACAGTCTGACATGACATATCTTGGTTTCATTTTGTACGTCACAAAATCCTATCATTTTAACAAGGGTGTGTGTGGACTTGCACTGGAAAAGAAACACCAAATTAAACAGGTCTGGCCTGTTCATCCCAGTGTTGCCCTATAGGCCTCATTAAATCTGCAGTATACACAAACAGAGCACACACTGTATTTTAAAACTTTTTCCAACAGTACAGTATACTAGAGTACTGTATACAGACTTTCTGGATCACTGTTTCATGATGATTTTATGAGTAAGTTATCATTTCTACCAGGTTCACTATATGCTATATTAGCCTCTACACAAATATACTATATAAAGAAATAATGGAATTCAGACGACACAGTGGTGAAGTAGTTTTCAAGAAGATTCTGGGTTCCGGTACTGGGAGTTACATGCCTGTACTGTGGAGTTTGCATATTCTCCCCGTGTTTCTATGGGTTTTTGTCTGGGTCCTCCAGTTAACTCTCACAGTCCAAAGACGTGGTTGGACATGTTTAACTGGTTTTTCCAAATTGTCCCCAGGTGTGAGTGTGAATAGTTGTGCTTGTGTGTGTTGCTCTGGGATGCAGGGAAGTATCTAGGATTTTGGGAACATATCACTTCCATCGAGAGCTGTAGTATTGTAACTGCATGAAATAATATATTAAAGCATCAATAGTTTTCAGGCCTGTACCCCAGATTGGTTAGAGTGACTCCAGTAGAGGGGATCAGGGGCATGTCCCCCCAGAACATTTCTCAGAAAACGGTGATGAATTGGGTGGCATTTTCGGGGCCGCCACAGACATCCCATGGCGAAATTCCATGATGAATCATAATAATTCGACTCGCTGCATGTACGTGGATTGTTGTTTAATTCTGCTGCCTTGGAGCGCGTTTACACCTAAAACTCTGTTTCCTGAGTCCGAATCAGAAACCGGTACTTCTGAAGTGTTTGTCATTTGGTATACAGAATTTAGTCCTCTGGTTTGGAGGCCTGGTGCTTTCACTTTTGTTCACTGAAGGCGGTGATGCAGTTAAAAAAGGGGGTGGGGAGGGGGACGTGAATTGGACCACTGATTTTCGGTACGGTTCCAGTCAAACCGGTTTACAGGTCCTGTACAAGTCGATCCTGAATCGAATCGAATCGAATCGAACCGACTGTAAACACGCCGGGTACCTCAAGAGCATTTTTATAGATCAGACTGAAACCTGATGCACCTGCACACGTTTTTCCTGTCCGGACCGCTCTCGTTATCTAACACTAGCCTTATCTGTAGAGCGCGAGCCCTGTCCCCCCGGCCCGCGTGCAGCTTCAGGGTTGCACGCGCCGTCGGCTTGTTTACCTTTCCCTCCGCCTCTACGTTTCTTTCAGGTGAACAAAGGCGTTTTTCAGTCCTATAAACGTCCGACGAGCTGTTTGTCTGTCTACACGAACTCATCTTCGGTTTATAATATCACAAAGCATTCACTTTTATTACTATTATTCAGAGGAAAAGACCAAAACAAACACAGGTGTGTTACCGACTTCCGTTCTCCCATGAGAGAAGAGTGGGCGTGTTCTTAAGGTCACGTGACAGACATTAGAGGAAGTCGTCCCTGACGTACGTTTTGTTTCTGCACGAAAGAGCGCCGAGGCGCACAACCAGGCTAATAATTTCATTACAGGCACACATTGTAAGCGACACGGTTGGTCTGTAGGTGTCCTGTGTCATTTTAATATTTCTTGGAGCTGTCAGAGATTTCTACCGGCTTGACTCTGTGTCGTATCCACCGTAACGTCGACGGAAATTCCTCCTCCTCCGCCGGTGCTGCTTTATCGTTATACTGGTTTCCAGCAGTCCTGCCGCCGTGTAATCTCCGCGGAGAGAAACTTGCCTCGAGTTAAAGATGAATTCGATGCGGCATGTCCCTTCAATCATGAAGAGCAGAATGACCGAAACTAGTCTGGGAGAAGAAAAGGAGCGTTTCGACAGACAGCAGGTAAAAGATAAGACTGTTTCGGGTTCGGTTCTGTTTAAAGGTCGGAGTGATGCTGGTCTAGTAACGAGGGTTCCGGGAGAGGTGGTGGTGCATGTACCTAATAAAGAGCAAGCTGAAGTCATGGGTGTCATGTTCCCTTAGAGGATTGTTATTGTTGGGAAACCTGAGACTCGCGTCCTCCTCAGGTCTGGCTGCTGAGGTGTAAACGGAAGCTATGCTACACGTCGCCATGGTGTGTGACATATTGTTAAAACTGTATTATTTTCTTCGCGAATCTGTCGTCTTTTTTAAACTATATGCCCCAATGGGTGATAAAAACCGGTCCGACTTGTTTATGGCGACATTCCGTCGTGAGGCCGTGGCACCTGCCCAGCAAACTTCCGTCACCTGCATTCAACTGCGTCGTTCATTTAACCCAAACACACCGAATCTACTTTTGCTACTCATTTATTATGGCCCTGTGTTCCAGCAGAGCGTGTTGTTTAACACCCGGCTGTGTGTTTCCCCTTAACACCCGCACTCTAGAAAGCCTGAGTCACCTGGGAGACACAAGTCATGATGCTGTGCAGTTTACAATCCCCACCCGTTTTATTAAGATCCGAAATAAAGTACTTCAGCCGTCCTCGTTTTGAGATGACCGGGGGCTAAGGCCTGGAGTAAAGACACCCCTCTTTGGCCTGTGTATATTCTGCATGTTCATGTTCTAGTAGTATTATAAACAAGGTGGAAATTCAGCTCCATGAGCATTCTCATTCTCATTCTCATTCATCCAAGCAATTGCACACTCTCTTCTTTTATACCTAAAGCTTCAGTGTTTCTTTCTTTCACTACACATTTTATTTAACTTTAGAAAGGCCTTCACTGGATAAGATTAGATTTTGATAGACAAGGCTTTGTGTATATTTTGTTTTGGTGTCTATCTATTATTAATATTTAGTATTTACTCTTTTATTATATACTTTACAGTGTAAAAATGAATCCGCACATCAGAGTTGATACTGAATATTTTCCCGGACAGAATAATACCTAACCCTCCCAATGCCTCGCACGGAGAGGTCCGTTATATTTGTGGGTCTGTCTATATAGATGCTCAATTTTAATGTAGATCACCTATTATTAGTATGTCGCTCATATATGACATGCATTTTAATAGGAAGTCCTGTGCACCGACTTACTTATTCTAGTGTCTAATCAACCGTCCATGGGGCGATTGCAACAAGGAGGGGGAAAAAGTCATGCAGGTGTAGGTCAAGAGTTTTAGTGACTGTTCACATCAAACATGTGAATTAGGGGAAATGGGAGCTATTACCTCACCTGTGTGGTGGTTATTGAAGCCAGGAAGCCTGGTTTGCCTGGTTTGAGTATTTGAGAAATTGTTTGTCTTCTGGGATTTGCACACACCCCAATCTTTAGATTCTACATCAGATAACTGAAATAATAAAAAATAAAAATACATGAGCGCCAGTTCACCGTACACTGTAAGTGGCTGGATGATGTACTCAGAACGATCAAAATGTTGAATGTGCATCCCAGCATATATAAACATATGGTTAACCTTAATGGGTGTTATCTTGGCCACACACAGATGTAACAGTATGAAAGATCAAAAATCGTGTCCCCTACCCAAACAACTTTTGTGCAAAACACAAGTAAATACATTATCACTATGTTGCATTACACTGAAACATATTAAAGGAAGTATATGAATTATGTCACAGCCATAAGCGTGCACACACACACACACACACACACACACACACACACACACAATCACAGTATTCTGGTTCTCACCGAATATTCCCAGAGATTGAACATTGAGTGAAATATTTATTTTTGTGACCTTCACCAAGCCTGAGATGCATAGTGTATACAGATAAGGACAAAATAATTAGCCCCCCTACAAATTTGAAAGTTTTCTTTAAAAATATTCCCAAGTGCTTTTTAACACAGCAAGGAATTTTCAACACAGCATTTCTAAACTTCCTAGCTTTATTTTGGATGCTTACGTTATTTTACTTCACATGGAAACCAGATTATTTCACAAAACTAAAAAAAAACCCAACCCCTTATGCTACCAGTCATTTGGGATTCCTTTTTGATGAAAAACAGCCTGCAGTTGTTGTAGTTTTCAGCAAGTCTCAGACATGTATCCTGAGGAATCTCAGCCCATTTTTTTTTTTTTTGGCGAATCTCTCGAGCTATTCTGGCATGTACCTTGGTCATTAGTTCACCCTATAGATTTTAAATGGGATTTAAGTCAGGCCTTTGTTCAGGCCAGTCAATAATGTTCCTCTTCTGGAATTATTTCTACACCAGACAAAGTGACATCCCAGACCCAGTTGTGCTGTTGAATGTTCAATTGAAGGTCGTTTTGTTTTGTTTTTTGTTTGTTTGTTATTTTAAATCTTTACAACATTCCCAGTTTCAGATGCAGTGGAGCATCCCCACAGCATTATGCGTCCACCCCCGTGTTTCAGTGTGGGGATGGTGTTCTTTGTGTTATACACCTCTCCCTTCCTTCTCCAAATAAAGCAATGCCTCCGTGGCCAAAGAGCTTTAGTTTCATCTCACCAAAAGATATGCTTCCAATATGCATAATGGTTCTCCAGGTTGCCCTTTGCATATTTCAGTCTGGCTTAAAGGTATTTTCTGCAGCTGTGGCGTTTTTCTTGGTCTGCAGCCACACAGTCCCTTCCTGTATAGGGCTCTACGTCCTGCTAGTTGTTCTGGGGTCTTTAGACACGTTTCTCACAAGTTTTCTTTCCAGAGTCTTTGAAATCTTTTTGCTGGCAGGATTGTGCAGCTTTCTTAAATTTTTTATTTGATGCTTCTGCTCACTGTAGTTCTTGATACTTGGAAACACTTGGTATATCCTTTTCCTGCTTTCTTTTTCTGAAGCCTAAACTTAGTTCTTTTGTTTTTGGTATGATGCTTTCTCCAGTGACAGCTTAAACCCTCACTGAAGTTTTTATACTGTGGGTACATTGGGAGATGACCCTCAGATTTAAAGTACATCATTGCACTGCAGTGGTTTGCGCCATGGCCCAACCAAAATGTTGGTTCTAAAGGGTGCTAATAATTCTGACCCTGGTAGCTTCTGGGTTTTGTGAAATAATTTTGTTTCTGTGTGCAAAGTAAAAGCAAAAAAGTAAGCATCCAAAGTATAGCTGAGACGTTTACCCTGGGCTTGCAATGGGGCACAATGTCTGCTATTTCCAAAAGAGAGAATCGTGATGATGTGGGATAGAATTGATCTCGAGGGAACTCGTGCGCTCTGTTATAAAGCATTTGGGAAAATGTTGAAGAAAACTTTAAGATCTGTAAGGGGGCCAATAATTTTGTTCTCATCTGTTTATACTAAAACAGTTCTGCATCTCAGGCTTGGTGAAGGTCACAAAAAAATAATATTCTACATTAACCATTCATTCAGCTGTTAATAGTGTACACTGAACTGGTGTTCGATTCACAATTGTAAAAATGTAAATTGTATTCAGTTTGTCTATGTTTGCACCATTTGATGCAAAAGAAAAACATCCCTGTAGACCAACCATTTCTGAGATACTTAAACCAGCCTTTCTGGCCTCAATAACCATGGCACAGGTAAAGTAGCAGATCACATTACCCCTCATTTAGATGTTTGATGTGCTTAGTCAGTTTATTTCTTTGTTGTGCAACCACGCCTCTTTTAAAACCTCAAGATTTTTATAGCCGATTTGTATATTTACACATTTTAACCTTGATAGTGCCTGGTCAGGTGAGCTCTGTGGGCACTTGGGCTGGATGATTTGGCCTACCGACCTGCATCTGATTTACAATGCTGAGTTAAGGGCAAATATTTTAAATAATTGTTATTTTAAAAATGTAAACATATAAAAGAATAGCAGAGCTATTTTTTAATTGGTTCAGAACTGTTATTGTTCCCCGGAGTGCTCACAGCACGTTCTACTTTTTTTCCTACAAATAAAAGATATATAAATTAAAAAGTGCCTTTTTGGGGGGTGTCTTAAACAATGAGTGCTTTTTAATGTACCTTAAAGTGTTATTTAGTAAGCAACAAGGGAGGGAAAGGGCTAGAGACATGGGATATTACTATGTAATGCTGTATATATGGGGTGGGGCTACTTCGGTAAAATGTGCTCATATCTCCGTTCCATTTTATTCAACATTTTGAATGAGCTAAATTTCCACCCAGTGTGTATGTAGGCACCATGTCTTGAGTGAAATAAAACACCACTGCATCTGTAATTTCTTTCCACTGGGGTTCCTTCTTATCATATTGAATCATATTCCGTGTGTTATTAAAAGGATGCTGCAATGGTCAGGTTTTTAGCAGGAATTTGGGGGTTTTGCTGTTCGTATTTTACAGAGTTAGTCCTGCTACTCAGTTGCGTGCGTGTCTGAGATGCTAAAATTAGTTTGTTTAGGTTTTAGACAAATTTTACTGTAGACAGTAGTATGTGCTGTCCAACTTAAGCGAACCAAATAAATTACAGAGGAAACAAACTGACATGTTTAGTCATATATTTGTGTGTGTGTGTGTGTGTGTGTGTTTCAAGTCTTTATTTATTATAATTTTGATGATTATGGCTCACAGCTTATGAAAACCCCAAATGCAAAATTTAAAAAAGTATGCATTTAATCCATCCAAAGTGAACACACACACACACACACACACGCACACGTGCGCGCAAACAGTGAACACATACACTTGGAGCAGTGAGCTGTAACACACATAGGGGAGCACAGAGAACAGGTGGGGGTTTGTGCCTTGCTCAATTTCAACCATGAAGGTGGATCCATGAAGGAAAGGTGCAGCTTACTCCCCCACCACCACACATTTTTCCTGCTGGTTCTTCAAAGCAGCTTCTCTAACCATTAGCAGAGAAGCTTTATAGAGATTCTGTCTTCATTTTCCAGCAGGACCTGTCACCTGCCCACACTGCCAAAAGTACCAAAACCTGGTTCAATGACCGTGGGATTACTGTGCTGGATTGGCCAGCAAACTCGCCTGACCTGAACCCCATAGAGAATTTATAGGGCATTGCCAAGAGAAAGATGAGAGACATGAGACCGAACAATGCAGAAGAGCTGAAGGCTGCTATTGAAGCATCCTGGTCTTCCATAACACCTCAGCAGTGCCACAGGCT
>JBCNYG010000023.1:15695184-15706472 GCA_039654305.1 Porochilus rendahli | reverse complement strand
GATAGATAGATAGATAGATAGATAGATAGATAGATAGATAGATAGATAGATAGACAGACAGACAGACAGACAGACAGGAAGGTAGATAGATAGATAGATAGATAGATAGATAGATAGATAGATAGATAGATAGATAGATAGATAGATAGAAAGATAGAGAGACAGACAGACAGACAGACAGACAGACAGACAGACAGACAGACAGATAGATAGATAGATAGATAGATAGATATTTTTTAAAACTTGTGCATGTCTTTGTTTAGAAATGCAAATTAAATGGTGATTTCATGCTTTTTCTCCCTTCATACTGCGTGATTGCATATATTTCTTCCCCCACTGCGCTTTTGACATGAATTAAACCACTTAATTTGTTTAAGGTTTCACAAAGCCAGAATACTTATTTGTTAAACAAAAATTATTTTGTCTCATGTTTGTGATTTGTGTATTTGCAGCAAAATAAAATCTAGGTCAATGTCCTTTAAGTGGGTTGATTTCATAACTTTTGCCAGAGACTGTATGACTGTATGACCACTTTTTTCGTCCAGTTTTTTTCCTGCTAAGGAAATTATTTTTATGTATTTTTACATTGTATTAATCTGAACTGCACAAGCTCTCGGCTTTCTGCCTGTAATGAAGCTGTTAAACAGGGAGGCATGCTTCTCAGGCCACTTTCCTGGCATGTGTTCAGCATGGAGTAAGAACAGTAAGAAGGTGTCACTGTCCAATATAGGCAACTTTTCAGCATACACAGTGGCGTTCCAATGCAGTGTCAAGTTACAGACGCTTTAGACATAGAAGTCATGTATAAATGTCTTGTCCGATTACACATCGCACAGCATATGAACATATATGAAATAACATTTATGGCCATGTGCAAATAGTAGGCTAATTTTTTTTAATGAATATACAGTAATATTTTATTTTATTAAAATTGTCATTGCTAGCATTTATTGCACAACTGTTTTTAGTTATTAAAGTTTAAATAAACCCAGCACTTCATTACAGTATTTTATATCCTGTTCATGCAATAATTTTGTACTTGGTCAGGCCTGACTTTTACAGTTATTATAGTTTCGAATGATATGACAGATGCAGTTCAATACATAATCATATTCCGTTTGAAGTGAACTGCTCTAGCTGCGGAAATTATCGAAATTAGTCGAGCCGATCACTTTATCTACTGTTGAGCCCACCTCAGTATCAGTATCATGACTCATCTCCAATGAAATTCCACTTTAAAAAAATTCAAAAAGCAGGCTAATGCCCAGCTTTTTTGATTCATCGTGGTAATTTTTACGTTTCGTTGCATAGCGTTTGAAGCCAGTTTTTTTATTTTCTACAGTAGCAGCTTCAGCAAACTACGGTATATAGCAGTCAAGGTTTGTGCCACAAGAGCAAGAATTGCTATTCTAGCAATTTTTATTTTCATGCATGATAAAATATGTTCAGTTAAATAGCCTAGAATTTTCTGTACTTTTTTTACCCATGCTAATATACCACCACACCCTTTTTATTAAAATCTCCCTGCTCATCTCATTTTCCTAACTGCTCTATCCTTGCTCTTCTATGCTCTAACTCCAGGCAAAGCCTGGGTACACCCTGAACTGCAACGCAGGGCCAACACACATAACCACATTCACACCTAGGGGCAACCTAGGGGTGTGAAGAGGACCCAGAGGAAAGCCACGCAAGCATGGAGCGAGCACGCAAAGTGCTGCCTGTGTTAGCAACATCTATATCATAATTCTACAGTGACCAGAAAAGATAAACAAAGTGTGACTTTTTGCTATTAAAATTAACCTATATTGAAATAGCTGCATTGGCTTCGCTGACACACTTCTGCACTGCTCTCAGATCCGGAATGTTTCTTAAGGCTTGTGCTTTTAATCATTTAGCACATTCTTGGGCCAACATCGCTGCAGAGGACAGCTTGTGCAATGCTGTTGCATTCTGCTTGTTAGAAAATTTAAGCAGGGATTCAGGTCTGCTCTGAGGAGATGCCATCCTTTTGGCTAACAGCACTGGGTTAGATTTAGACATGTGGAAATAAATTCATTAAAATAAAGAGTTTAAAAAAGTTTGAACTGGAAAAAATATACTGTTAGCTAAAATATCTATTCATCCATTATCTATACCTTATATATGCTGAAGCCAATCCCTGCAGACTTTAGGCAAGAGGTGGGGTGTACAATAAACACGTCACCAATTCATCATAGGCCAAATACAGTTACAAACTTTCACACAGTTAGAGTAGCCAGTATACTTAACGTGAATGTACTTTGTCTGTGTGAGGAAACCATTGTGTTCGGAGGAAACCCATGCAAGCAGGGGAAAACATGCAAACTCCTTACAGAAAGGCGTCAGTTCGAACATAGATCCTTCTTGCTGCGAGGGGACAGTGTTAACCACTGAGCCAACATGCCACCCTAATATAAAAAAAAATACGGAACTTTAATTTGTTTGAGGAGTGTTTGACAAAACCAGAATATTCAACTTGTACAAAAAAATATTAAGATTTTTTTTTTTACTACAAAGTAAGTAAGTAAAAAGGGTGGGTGAATATCCTGTAAGAGGGTGATAGTTTTCCCCAGAGATATATATCAATACAGTCATCTTATAAAGTATACCTTTTTTCAGTTCATTGCTTTTACTTATCAGGACGTAATAAAAATAAATAATCTAGCCTTTACCAAGTTTTAAAATTAGGTGAAGACAACTTAAGATGACCAACATATGACATATTTCAATGTGCCTTTATTTACTTAACAAAAACTAAGCACACCCTTATTGCTTCTATAGGAATTAAGAAGGTCATAAGCAGTCAGGTGTCAGCAACTCTAACCGCCTCTATAAAAGCTGACGTTTTGGCTGTTTTCAGCTCAGGAACATTCTGGTAAGTGTTAAGACATTGCCAAGGAAGAAATACATCAGCAATGATCTTAGAAAACTAATTCTTGCCACCCATTTCTCTGGGAAAGTTTATAAGCCAATTTAAAAAAATTTAAATTCCATCAGTCTACAGTCAGAAAGATTATTCTCAAGTGGAAAACATTTTGAGATCACCTCAAGGTCAAACCAAGCAATGCTCAGAGCAATTGCAAAAAACATACAACCAGAAAACGAAAAACAAAAAAACAAAACAAAAAAAAAACCCAAAACAAAACAACAACAACAACAAAAAAAACAACAACCAAGGACTACATCTAGGACACTACAGGCCTTAGCATGTTACCATTTCTGAACTCATTATTCTGCTTCATAACATATGTATGCCTATTTGTGCCACGTTTAACCACCTCTCCAGCTTTTATACCCAGAAGACTTTTATACCAAGAAGAACTAGAGTTTCTTAGTTTTCAATGAAAATAATAATAATAGTAAAATGAAATATTGTAGGTTTGTTCTGTGCCTGTAAACTCTCATTACTTATCAATTACAGTTATAACAGAAATCAGTTTTTAGCAAACACATTTAAGGGAGTAGTTTTTAATGTAAGTGTCCTTCGCTGCCAAAGACAGGCTGCAATTTCACTGAAAATACTGATTGGTCTTTGTTTACCTTTGAAGCTATTTTGACTTTTCAGAGCCATGGCTAGTCCTGTGCAAAATACGTTACTTCAAGTAAAGAAAAACTAGCTAGATTCATTGCATGGCTATACTGGAAATCAAGGTACCTTTGAAACTGATTCTTATTCATTCTTAGAGTATTGTTCCTTGCTGAAAAATCCATCCTGGTCAGGACAGCCACCAGTTGACAAAGCAGATTAGTTAAACATGCTGATAATCCTTGCAAACTTGTAGAAAGGAAACTTTTGAATTACCTCTACTCAATATCAGGGTTGCTGGGGGGGCCGGAGCCTATCTCAGCTGACACTGGGCGAAGGCCAACACACACAAACACACACACACGCACACACACACAACCTTTCACATCCCATTCAAACCTAGAGGCAATTTGGGCCAGCCAATTATCCTAATGTGCATATCTTTGTACTGTGGGAGGAAAGTGAAGTACTTAAACCCAGGACTTTCTTGCTGTGAGTCAGCTGTGTTAATCACGAATCATGGCTTTTGAATTATTGAAAAATTAAGTAGAGCAATTGAAAAATTTATTTATTAGGGTTGCAAGGAGGCTGACACCCATCTCAGCCGACTCTGGGCGAGGGCAGAGTACACCCTGGACAGCTCGCCAGGCCATCGCAGGGCATGGCGAATACCAGCGAGTCTCCAATTTTTCTCAAACTCTTCGCGTAGAAGTCTCCAACTTATGGCTTTTCCTTGTGCACGAAAAATATATAATTTGTGAGCAAAACAACTGTGCGACTTTCTAATGACGTGCAGACTGTTTGAGAAGAGTTTGAGACTACTCCACGCCAGAGCCACGTTTTGCGATGTTCGCGGAAATTTCGAGCGTTTGAAATTTTTTTGCGATGAGCACCATCATGAACCCAGTGACCAAAACTTGATGCCGTGGGACAAATTTCAGAACGAAAAGCGACAGCCGCGAATTGCCATCTGGGCCTCTAGTGTGATCACGCTCTTCAAACACAAGCTACACCTTTGTTAGTCATATTTTTAAAAACTCTTTAAAATGAACTGGTCCTATAAAAGACATGAAGTATATATTTTTTTAATCACAAAGATTAGCACCAGGTATTTACTGTATCTGTCTCAGACCCCTGTGGTGGGAGTGACTCACTGGATGAGCAAGCTAAAAACAAATGCTCATGGTTCATGGTTTGCTTCATGGTAACTCCCAGCATGCACTTCTTATTCAGAGTTCAAGTTTTGTACATAGTGATATCTCAAACTTATACATCCAAAACAAGTATTTTTGACAGATTGAGAAAAGAAGATAAAGCGGCTCGGCTTTCATGAGCTAATTTAGGAAACAGAAAACTGAGAAAATTTGACCCACCCACGACGTAACCAACAGTTCATTCCAACTACTGCAGCAAGCCGGAATAGTCCATTATAACCCGCGTAGGGGGGGGGAGACTGGGATAATAATTCACTTGGAACAGCCGAGTACGCAACTAGCTCGAGACGACAGGACCGCAAGACAAGACAAGCCCGTGTCTGTGTAGGGGACTGAGCAAACGGCTAACAAAATGCAGAAATAACCGACTGTTTGCGGGTGTAGTTGTCGTACCCGGAGGCGGTTTGGTTTGGCGCCGGTGACACGGCGACGAGGCGGCGGGGTGAGGAGTGACAGGCGCGCCGCGTGCACTGAACCCGGTCCTTCACTCGGTCCTCCCTTTTTTCTTTCTTTCCGTCCACACGTTCGCGGTTCGTCTGAAGGCATGCTGGAAAAACTCGATCTCGAAGATGAAGGTAAGCGTTTAAACCCTGAACCTGGTGTGGTTTCTGTCTGTCCTGGTGTCTGACTGTTGAGTATTTTTAGTCTCAGCGCGGTCCGCTGGGCTCGCGCAGCTCTTGTCGGCGCGTGCCATGGCGCGCTGATCCTCGTCTATTTCAGGCTTCCAGCAGCACAGCCTCAATATGACCTCCTTACGAGCTGTGCGGTTACCCTGCTGCACTTTTACGGAGTATTTACAGCACAGATTTCTCCCTGGCTGCCGGCGATGCGGATTTCTCCCGTATCTCCCCGCTCGGTGTCATATCTTTATCAATCACGCAGAGTCACGTGACTGTTAAATACTCCACAACAGCGCAGTGTTAGCGAGCCCGGCACCAGTAACGCGTTTTACTCGCTCAGTGCAGGCTTGAGAAATCCCCCAGACCCAAGACACCCCTAACACCAGCGTAACGGCTGTTATTTTGCCACAAAAGTATAATTCGTGGGCAAGTTTCTGCTTGAGGAGCACTTATTGTGATTTTTTTACACACAGATGTTGTTGCTGTGTTCAGTAGCTGCGTTAGACATGTTTAAGTTCTCCCTTCGGAACATTTGAGCAAGGTGTTCCCTGATTTAGTCTCTTTTGGGTGCGCTCGTGTGCTGGGCTTTCTGATTGGCTACAACCAGCAGTATCTCCGCCCATCCTGTTCTGCTGGTTAGGGGTCCAGGTGTCAGTTTGGAACCCTATAGTTTTCACTTGGGCCATTTCATTTTCCCATCATTATTTCTTTTGCCCATGCAGCAAGAAGTCAGCAAATTTGGTAGCTTGGTGGAAGGCAGTGTTTCGAACAATAAAGTGAAAATTTGCACCCATAGGTCACATGACATGGCAGGTTTTGTTGATTGAATTCGTCATGCTCACATCCTTTGAAACGTTTGACGAAAAAGGTCATGAAACGTGGTACACAGGTTCCACCCCACGCAAGGAACAATTTTGCCTCTTGGGCAATTTCATGAAAAATAGGACATGACCAGGCAAAAATTATTTCCAGCTGTAGATTCAGAAAAGTTTATGCATGACACACGCAGGATGTTCTGCTCGCAGAACCAGACCAACTGCTGTAGCCAACTGCATGTATGATGGATGAATTCTGAGACAATGGGGTGGGAGGTTTCTTGTCTTTGGCTCACTAGAACATGCCTGTCCGTAGGCAATGGACTTCAATGATGTTTTGGCGTTTGTGTGATTTATTTATTTATTTTTTATTAAAAAATTTTTTTTTTACTTTTTAAAAGAAATTTTTAGGATTAATTTTTAGGTTTGACATACTGTACTTGATTGTTACATGTACCTCTAACAATAGGCATGTAGGAAGATCAGTGTAAACAGTTTTCTCAGATATCCTGAATCATCAATAATTGAATAATTAAATTTTTTATAAAGCAAATCAGAATATTTCAGAAAAAAAATTTAAGTCATGTTAATGAAAAATCAGATGTAAAGGCCATCACATAGTTCTTCATATCCCTGGAGCCAGTGCTGCTAAGTACCTCAGTTCTCGTTCTCTTCTGCCAGTATAGTCAGAAGTCAGTGTACTAGCAAAGCCTCCTCCCCCTATATACCTTGAGTTCACAGTTATGTATCATTGTTAGTTTTTAGTGAATTTTGAAATATAGATGATAAGATTTTCAAGTGTCTTTTTCTTGTAAGTTCTTCAGTCACACTAATTTTTGTTTTCATTAAAAACAAGCGTCACTGGATATCCTTTTTTCTTCACCTAAATACCTCAATACCTTAACTATGCCCATGCGAAAGATTAGGGGCTTATGGCTTCAACTTTTAGTGCGAGTCTGGTTTAAATGGCTCAGACACCTTACAAATATGTAATGTCTGTCATGGTGGGATTGCCCTTTTGGTCCGTTCAAATCTGCTGTATTGCATAATTGTGATTTATTCAAAAATAACATCGTCGACTGAACGGTTGGGGTGATTTGCGCAAAATTTGACCTGCGTTGTCTTTGTCACGTCACCATTGCATGATTTATTCTGACATTTCTTGTACACAATGACAATTGAACTGATATTCCAAATTTGATAGCAAGTCTTGAAAAACAGGTTACACAAGCACTTTAATCTGCCCATTTTTAACCCAATATTTTCAAAAACACATTTAAAAGTCTTTTATTCATTAACTGTAACTTTATTCGAAGCAAAATTGCACTTTTAGCACATTTGGGTTATGCTCTAACTAAATTGTGAAGGAAATGTTAGTATGTCAGATAACATTATAGCTATATGTCAATCAAATTGCAGTGGTGACATTATGGATTATTTGGAATGAACCGCTGGCTGGATCAACATTAAAACTTGGCATGTAAAGTCCTTACACTGACCTCTGTGTCATTTCAAGACCCACATGGAATTAGCTTATTGGAGCTTGGACCCTGAAATTCCTGTTTGCAAATATATTTCTGTTAGTTGTTGGTGGTTTTCATGGCTCCTAGCCAGTATTTCTATGGCTGTGAAGGATAACAAACCTCGTTTAGTTTTCCCAAAGATGAAGCTACAAGGCAACAGTGAATAGATTTCCTTTTTCAGGCCAGCAAATAAAAAAAAAATACTTGTGTATATATTGCCAACACATATATATTGCTGGAGTCTGGAGATTCGTGGCTAGGTCCGGCGCTGTGCCAGCTGTATGGGATTGTATAGAAGAGTCAGATGTGTAATGTCTAAGTAACATTACTGTGGTATTTTGTCTGTGTTTGTTTCGATAATATGTGAAAAGGGGACTTTAATGCCTTTTACAAACTATCCATTAACTGGAAGCTCGCTCTCTGAAAACCTATAATCAACTAACGCTTCTACATCCAAGTAATTGTAATGAAGTGGAGTAATACAAGCTTGACAAAGTGCAGTTTTCTGGCTAAATGTGGGTTTATAATCTTGTATTTCAGGAGTTTAAATGCACCGTGGAAACAGGCTATTTGTTGGTCTACAGTAGAAACAAAAGTGCGGTTAATCTTTGATGAATTAATCAGAAAAAATATGTCAGAAAACTAACTGATTAAATCCATCCTGTGGTGCCTCTGATTCCATAAAGCAGCTCGAACCGGTGGTTCTTGTATCCTATCCAGTAATATATTAATTTAGGCACTGTTGAAAAGCAAAGCTTTCCTCTGAGTTGGGATTCTGTGTCCTCTGGAGAAAAGACTACCAATCAGAGTAGAGATTATAGACACAGGAGTCTAGAGGAGGAGCCCAAAGTCAGTGAACAGAAGGAGGCAGCCGGACAGGTCATCCAGCCGAAAACAGGGGACGGGTGCAAAAAGCTTTCAGTGGAGTTGTTTTTGGATTAAAATCATACTTTGGTGCTCCACTGGTGTCTGAAATGAGAAATTAATGTCTGAAAATAGGTTTTATATGTCACTTATAAACACAGTACACCTACTCAACAAATGATCCTATTTAAACTGGAGGGTATACAGTGCAGGACTTGTTGAGAGGACACGACTGCTCAGAAAGTGTGTGTAAATAGGGGTTTTAAATCTCCTTCTGGTGTTGTTTTTGAGATGATGTGTTCTTTGAAAGTGGTGTTTACCCCCATTTGCACGGAGGGTGTGTCTGGTTACCTGGTACTTCTGTAATTTGTTATTTGTGCAGTCTGCAGCCTCTTCAGTGGACTTTTTTTTAAACAAGTCTGGTTATGCTTAGGAAAGTGTCAGGCCACAGGAAGGAAAAGTACTGTGATTAAAATCATCAATTTGTTTTAGCAATTATCCTAGTGACATATGAAGGCTTCCATGAAGCATAACCAAGAGTTTGATGGGTTTAACAAAGTTATTATTCCAAGAAATAATGTTAACGTTTTGTTAAAAATGTGTTCTATAGGTGGACAACTCCCTGGCTTTGATAACTAGCAGAAATAATATTGTACGCATTTAACTGATGTGCCTAATATTTGAACAGGTTAATTATTACCTTTCGCGAGAGCTATATACTGAAAAAATTACCTTCTCCTGACACAAGATTTGAATGTGAATTTGTTTTTATGATGCCATCGATCATAAAATGTCATGTTAACATCAGGTCATGACCGCCCCTCCCCAAAGTTTTGATACTCTCTGAAAGTGTTATGCTATTTAGAAGATTTCTTTAATGGGAACCCAATATCACCACAGTGTAGCGAAATGGCATTCTGCTGGATAGGTTTACATCCATAAGCACGTTATACTCACAAGAAACGTCATGCGATTTCTTAGTGTGACTGTTTTGAAAGCCTTTCCATTCATGTGAGTAATGCATTGCCGGGCAGTAATAGTTTAATAGCAGTATACCTACTGCATGTGGCACGTGTAATTCAGTTTACATTGTTAAACTCCCTAATTTAGTCGGATCCAATTTTCACCCGTCAAGTATTGCCTTAACTATCACACGACCAACACCAAACAGGGAGGGGTGTAAACATGCACATGCCTCCGCCGTCATATGCAATGCTGAAACCCACCTGTTTTCGAACAGCTCCGCATGCGTATTTGGGAGCGGCATAACACACTCGGAGGGAAAGCGATATCCGCCCCCTTGTACAAATGAGCACACAGACGCTGGTGATCGCTGCCACTTCTTGCATGGTTTGATTTCTGTTGATCATTCGTTTTCTGAACCGCTTAATCCTAATTAGGGTCACGGGGAGGCAGAAAACAGTCTCACAAGCTTGGCTACAGACAACAAATAACTGCCTATAAAAAGCATTTGAAATGGATAATCTGTTTAGTTTTTTAGGCTGTATTAATAAGGACAATGCACTTTTGACTTTTCAGTAAATTCATTGTGCAAATGTGAAGATACATGCACACTTAAAACATTTTCAGAATTTAAATTAAAATATTCATTTAATTTCACATTTTTTTTAATTCATTATCAAACATTTTTTCATTTTCACTTTTAAATTCTGACCTCTGCCTACAAAAGTCCTGTCACAGATGTTTAGTGGTTAGATGTGTGGTTATGTGAGGCCCGAAGAGACTGACTGTTTTCCCCCCACCTCTCAAACGCTTCTCAAACTGTGTACCAAACAACAAAGGTGGCCATTCTGGAGTTTTACTTTGAACAGATCGATGGCTGTGTGCCAAAGTGTCCAGCCTTCGCAGTAAATCCATCTGGCAGTTGTTTGGTCTTATTTCATGAAGGTAATCATAAGGCAACAATTAGTTTAAAAGAACAGTGTGATATTTTTTGTTTGTTTGTTTGTTTGTTTTTGCCTTTAGAAATGCACCTGTTTTATAGGGTCAGGATTTACTAAAACCCCCAGGAGTTGATAAGGGGAAGACACCTGGCCATGTTGAATTAGCTATTTTAAACATGATGAGAGAATATTGTCACATTAAATACGCAGTATTGTTCACACATAATTTACTGTCATGTTTCAAGGAGGCAATATAAATAAATTCTATATTATATAATATATAGCAATATAAATTTTGTCCTGTGAAAAAAGGAAACCAATATAACACATGTCTGATCTGCTCCACCTTCATTGCACAGGTTTTCAGTAGGATTTGGATCTTTTGAAGTTGTTTCTTTATTGGCTTAGATTTGAATTTTGTGTTATCCTACTGGATCAGCTGTCTAACAGAGGTCTGCAGGTTTTGTGCTGAAATATATAATTTCAATAGAGCTCCAGTCTGAGCCAAAGAAAAGCAACCCCACAGCATGCTGCATCCCCATGTATTACCATGGGAATGTTCATCTTTATGCCCTTGATTTTGGGTTATTCCAACAAAGTGTTAGGACATTTTGCCACAGAATTTTGGTTGAATATATGTATCCTTGAGAAACTTTGTGGCATTTTTTTTCATGTGAAACGGGAGACAACAGGAGCTTGTCTAGATACAACGAGTCGCAAGAACTTGGATATAATTCTGTCTTTTGGCAGTGTGTGCACCATTTATTTAATTAACACTACATCTACATACAAGCCATTAGGATA
>JBCNYG010000023.1:15520445-15543417 GCA_039654305.1 Porochilus rendahli | reverse complement strand
TGTCTGTCACTGTCTGTGGTGAGAGGTATGTAAAAAAACCATTGCTGATTTTCGTCAAGAGTAGGCCGCAGAGCCGTCAGTGTGTTTCTGCCCCGAGATGGCCTGGCGAGCTGTCCAGGGTGTACTCTGCGCCAGCCTCCCTGCGACGCTAATTAGGATTAAGCGGTTCAGAAAATGAATGAATACTTAATAACAGAGTTAACCTCCCAAAATTCGTCCCCATGTTCCTTTATTACCAAGCTTTAAGAAAATGATGATCATTTTATACTGTGACGATATGTAAAAATTAACAAAAGTGCAACTCTTGAGGAGCCCTGATTGTGGCAGACCTGTAAAGTTAATATATTAAAATATACGATTATATCCTCTTGAGACCCCACTGTCCTAATAGGAGGACATCATATTTTTTCCCACACAATATTGCATGTATGTCCTTCTAAGATCCTCATATGAGAACCAATGGGTATAACTTTTTTCCCAAATCATCCCCGTGTTTGAAGCATTGATCAAGTTTAATAGTTATTGGGTGCTGTGGGACAGAAGCAGTCTGAAGAAATGAGAAGACACACAACATTAATTTTTGGGTCTCAGGAGGATATGAGATTTATTATGATTTTTGTGTTATATGATTATAGTCAAGGGTAATTCTGTGAATTATTCATGCCTTGCACATTCCATTTTTTTAACTGTGGTTGCTGAACACAGTATCATTCCGAACCTTTAGGACAGGAGTTTCTGTTGCATTATATTAGGTCTCTTCACTTGTAAAATATGCATGAATAATCTATACATATATATAAATTGATGTGGCAAAAATTGTCCAGTTCACGTCGCAAGAGATTCAAATCCATTTTCAGGTGTTTATTTAGCCTTTAGGAAAAGAAAAGCGGACAATCAATCACATAGAAGAAATTGTTCCAAGAGAAAAACCTCGGACGTTGAACCAGCTCTGCATTCGGCTTATACAATGCCCATTCCACTCTGATTGGTCTATCCTCCTCTAGCTTTAGACTCTGATTGGTCCCTCATGACATCATGTCTCAAGTTAATCTTGTTTTGATTGCTTCCTCCAGTTCCTCCTCATGCCCATGACTGATTCCTAGATGCTGAGTGGTCCGTCAAGAACCCTCCCTTTATATTCCCAAGTTCATCTTCTCAGTTCCCCACCAGTAATTTCTGGCATAACACTTGCTAAGATTGTTTACTTTAGGCTTTTTCTGAGAAATGACATCATATGTCAAGTCGACCTGAAGGGTCTGACCTCGACGCCCCTATTGCTTAGGACGGACATTTTGTCCCTTTTCAAGGTCCGACATTTTGTTCCAATGTTCCGTTTTCAAGGACAGCCAAGCAGTATTCGTAAAGAGAGGAATTGGCTGAAAATAAAATAATAAAAGAATCTTACACTCATTTTACTGAATTAAATCAGCATTTAATAGTCACATAAATCATCTAATAATCAAAGAGTACAGTAATTCATTCAGTTGCTCTGCTATAGGTATAATCATTAAAAATGTAAATATATATTTAATTAGAGATGACTCCGTTAGACAGTTCTCCATTTCAGGATTACGAATGTCCTTAAATGAAGGAAATATGACCACTCATTCCAAAGATATTACAATTTCTGTATTCATATTCATAATCATGTTGATGCTGTTAATGATCAATAATTAATTCCAGTACACGATAGACAAGTCCAGCAATTTGCATAAGATTTATAGAGGACCAAATATATGACATCATGACATTTCAGACCGGCAGTTCATGCCCTAAGTTACAATTGTCTCCACTATATATATATATACGTGTAAAGTCCTTAGTCGATTTTCCGTAGTACAGTGCTCGATACAGTAAAGTAGAGCTAAATATGTGGTTTAAGGAAACAAACACACAAGACTACATTTTTCTCCCTACAGACCTAGAGATTTATCTCAATAAATCCCCTGATGAGTGGGCAACCACGAAACAGGTCTGTAGGGAGAAAAATGTAGTCTTGTGTGTTTGTTTCCTTATACCACATATATATATATATATGTGTGTGTGTGTGTGTGTGTGTGTGTGTGTGTGTGTGGAGCTGTTTATGGTGTGCTCCTCCTTCATCCAGAGTCAGCTGAGACCTCCCCACGACCCTAATAGCATTAAGCGGTTCGGCAAATGAATTAAAGAATGAAGTTTTCTTTGGCAGCATCACAAGCTGACTCTTTATTGACTGCATCACAGTACTGGGTTCGAGTATGGGGCCCAGGCATTTCTGTGTGGACTTTGCATGTCCTCCCCATGCATGTGTGGGTTTCAACCGAGTACTCTGGTTTCCTCCCACAGTCTAGTGTGCAATGAAGAACAAAGTGAGTGGTGAAGTAAATGGAATAGTGATTGGGTGTTTGAAATAACTGTGATCAGTGACTGGTCTTTGAGAACGTTGGTGATCAGTAAAGGGTCATTGGGAGCATAGGTTTACATAGGGAAAATCAGTCATACCTGACCGATTTGCCATAACATTAAGACCACCGGACTGGTCTAAGGCCGGGGAAACCCCATACACAGTGAGTTGCAATGCGTGGTGTGAATACACATACGGTGGCCAACAAGGTAGGCACATTCAATAAAAATTCATACATGTACACATCGTTAAAGGCTCCAACATCAACAGTGCAACAACAGTTAAATAATATCTGCTTGGTGATTTCAAAATAGTGATCATTCCCACTGTGCATAGCATCAGATGGATTACAGACTGTAAATATAGGCAAAAAGTGCACCTATATAGTACATGATGCATCTCACTGTTTTGTAATTTCTTTCTAATGGTGGCTTAAATGGATTTAGGCCCAAAAAATAAAAAAAAATAAAATAAAAAAGGTTTTAGGCACCTGAGAGATTTGGGTCCACAGCGACCCCTATTGGCCAAAAAAAAAAAAACAATCTTGGCTAAGGGATTTATCTATTTTGAGCCTTCACCTAAATTCTGTCCACTGAGCAACTATAGTCTCTATGGGTCTCCTTTGCATCTCCTAAAATGTAAACTAATAACATTTGAACCCTAATTGGCCTACTGTACCTAAATGAAGCATGTTTTTATACAATTAAATAACATTTATTTAATACCTGGGATATGGGCTCTTGTACAAGGGTGCATACAAAATCCCTGTTCTGCTAAACAACCACTTTTGTGTCACAGAAAGAGACCTTTACCCTTCAACTGCTCAGTAAAAGGAATAACCGAATAAACAAATCTAATTGACTGGTGTCACCTCCTGTGTTGTGTCCAGTGTTTCTATGATAGACTCTGTGTCCACAAAAATCAAGGTCAGGATAAAACACGTACTAAAGGTTAATGAATGATTTTATTAAAGTGTCTCAGTCTATAATGATCATCTCAATCACTTTTGTACAGCAGTCAGACTGGGTGGGGGAGCGGCACTATTTATGATTGCTTCATGCCAATAACTTGGGGGTAACACCAATAATTATGTTATATGGAGTTTAAGATTTAGTGTGCCTTTATTGCCCTTTACAGCACCAGAGCACTGGAATTCTTACATACCTCTTACTTAAAGGTATTATAGAAGATGTTTAGGCAGAAATGCAAAGTAAATGTTTACTAGTGCTAATTTATGCAGCTGTCCAGTCATCCATCATGTGGCAGCACGATGCATAAAATCATGCAGCTCCACACCAAGAGCTTCAGTTAGTATTCGCGTCAAGAATTAGAATAGGAGAATTCCTAATTAGGGTCACGGGGAGGCTGGCGCCCATCTCAGCCGACTCTGGACGAGGGCAGGGTACACCCTGGACAGCTCGCCAGGCCATCGCAGGGCCTGTCACTATCAAGCTCACTGTATTTTTTTTCATATAGTTATAATTAGATGCAGAAAAGAAAAAGGCAGGAAAAGATTTTTTAAAAGAAATCCTGCAAGTGAAGCTGCAAGTTAAGAGTGGTAAAATGTTGACAATAAACAACTCTAGAATATTTATATGAACACTAGTATATTAGATGTTGATTAAAGTTTTCATTATTTTGCTTTTTAATATTCACTGATGTTTGCTTGTGCTACAGCTGCAATTTTTGTTATGTGGTTGGGCATTAATTGAGGGAGCTTAGTTCTGAGTCTTTTCGTCCCCAGTGTTTCCTGCTTCTTTAGGAGAGGGAGCTGCTGAAGGCATCACTTACAGAGAGAATACAGGAGGCTTCGCAGGTGAGCAATGAAATAAATGTAGAGTTAAAATAACTTTTTTTAGTTACAGTTTGTGAAATAGATGTATTGAAAGAAGAGACGTCATGTGCATGTGTCGTATGTGGTGGCTACGCAGCACCATGACCCAAACCCGCCTCAACAATGCTGCTGTTTGCCATGTACATAAAGACAAGCCGGGCAGGGTGAAACGAAAAGGATTGCTGAAGAGTTTGAAGCATGTAAAGAAAGTAGAAAGAGCACTTTTGCTCCCTTGAAATGATCTGAGAGATAAAATGAGGCAGTTGGTCATTCTAATTTTTCATGGAATTGGAACCAGCTGTTGCCAATCTGTCGACATCATTTTTAACATATTACATAAAGCCATTAAGAGTCAATTTGTAGCTAATGCCTGACTACACCACACTTTTGAAAAGCTTGCTACGGTCCTGGGGTCCAACCCCTGCAGTTACGCAGCAGTAACATCCAAAGTAAGAACTAAATGTCATGCCCGCAAAAAGGTTACGCCATGGCAATGCATCTCACACTACACATGCGCCTGAGCTAACAGTTGTGCTCATATCTTATGGTTCTAGTAAGGACTCTTGCCATCGCATTCTTGACTATCTTGAGCTTGTTTATGCAGCTATTAAATATATCTAACCAGTAACGCATGACAACAATAGACTCTTGAGGTAACAAATGCATTAATAAGTTCTTCCACATTATGCAGTGACATCATATTTTTTTATTTTAGCAATATTCCTTAAGGGAAGGAAGGCAATCCAGGTAATATTATCTCCAAATAAAAGGCTGGGGTCAATAATCACACCGAGATCCAAAGAAACTACATAGTCAGGAAATTTCTATTGGCCTGAATTACCATTTACATCTACAAACTGATGATATGCTGATATTTTCAATTTTAACATGAAGAAGTTGATGGTCTGCTTGTTTTACTGATGGTCTTATTTCTAGTTAATCTTCTGACAATGTTCAATAATTATCTTTGATTATTTTTGGTATCTTGTGTGTGTGTGTGTGTGTGTGTGTAAAATAATAATTCTGGGTTTAAACCTCATCACATCACAGAACTTGCTCTCTTTTAATGATTTAATCTTAAATATTCATTCAGGAAACACTGAAATCTTGGTAGTTTTAAATCTAACAGCTGCATCTGACATGCTTGGAAAAAAATTGCAATTGCTTGGAATTAGCTTCCTGATGCTAAATAAAAATAAGACTGAGCTTACAGATTTCGGTCACCCTGAACTGCTGGATACAGGTTCTCTTGGACCTTTATCCTCCAATTCTCACTCCTCTGACTTGTCACTTCCTCCTCTTCCTCCTCCTCCTCTCACTTCTCACTTACTCATTTGCTGAACTGCTTAATCCTGCTATAGGGTAGTAGGGAGAATGCAGCCTATTTCAGCTGACACTGGGCAAATGCGGTGAACACTGAACAGCTTGCCAGACAATCGCAGGGTCAGCACACACACAACCTGGAAGTTGCAATTCAATTCAATTCAGTTTTTTTTATATAGTGATTTTTACAATTGGCATTGTCAAAAAGCAGCTTTACATAGTAAAAGTAATTTAAGGAGTAATATAAGCCATATTACCAAGAAAAACTTAATTTCAGTCCAACATGTAGTCGGGTTGGATATATCACGACTGTAAGTCCTGAATAATTGCAACAAAAGAGTTTATATCACCAGCAGTGAAAAGTCGTCTTCACAGTCGCTGAGTGCAGATCTAGGCCCATATGGAACTTCATCAGCAGGAGATAGAGGCTTCCAAGATGAGAACTCCAGCCAGCAGAACACCAGGACAGACCACAGGACTCACAAAGGAGAAGGATCAGGAGGATCAGGATCACCAGCATCCAAGATGTAGCATGTGTACCATAATTTCCGGTAGGGGCAGAAGTCAGGAACTGTGTCCTTTAAAAAGTTATGCTGCACTATGGACAAAAAAAGAAAATGAATAAAATAAGAAGAAAAAGAATGATTGATGGGAAACCCTATAAAAAATTAGTTAACAAAAAATATTAACTTTAGTGAAACCTGTTACAATTGTTTCACTAAAGTTAATATTTTTTGTTAACTAATTTTTTTATAGGGTTTCCCATCAATCATTCTTTTTCTTCTTATTTTATTCATTTTCTTTTTTTGTCCATAGTGCAGTGTTTTGCAAACAAGTACAAAATATTTGTGTGACAAGAAAAACTGCAAACTGTTTTACAAACCATGAAAAACCCCAAAATTCGCTACATTCATCAGTATTTGTGAGATACCAGCTTTAGGGGAACCAGAGTGGTGGGTGGGAATTGGTCAAGACTACATTAAATCAGTAAGATCTTGGGTAAATAAAAATATAATTATGTTAGTTTCTTAGAAAAATAAATAAAGCTTAACTGAGTGTGTAATTAAATTAATAAAAAGACAAATATATATATTTTTGGTAAATTATATATGCTTATATATGCTTTTATATACCATATACTTTCCATCATTGGCAAATTTACCAATACTTCTGGACGTGACTGTATGGAGTTATAATTTTCAAAGTTACAAAATAAAAACTTACTTTGGATTTTACAATCTGGTTAAAAAAACCAGGCCACATCCACATTACAATAATATTTTTGGGCACAGGACCTTTCAGGAAACAGCAGTGAGAGAATTAATGCATGGGAGACAAAAACACTTCTTTACTGCCAGAGAAGGAATGTGTGGATCCCACTTACTCAGGCTCTTCTATTCTGACACAGAGAGCCTGGGCCTGGCCATCTGCTAGTTTTAATAGGTCACCAACAGACACATTTTTTTCTTGAAGTGTGCTGGGTGCTTGGGGGACTGCTGAGACAATGACAGCACTGTCAGTGAGCAGAGGCATGCTGGAAATGAATGTGCTCAACATGAGCAAGGAGCCAGGAGATGCCAGGGTCTGCAGGGAGAGGGGAAAAGAGGTAACGGAGGAGAAATAAAAATGTTTACAAAGGCAAGCTGTTCAAAAAAAACCCACAGTAAACTGCTGCTGATGCGGATACATACTCCCAGAACTGGATTGGTACATTCCTGACACATGGGGAAGAGAACAAGTGAATTTCCATTGAAAATGTACCTCCCTGTGCACTCTAGAGGTAATGCTAATTAACGCCATACTTGGATGATGGCAAAGCTTGGGCTGAATGTAGGATATGTCATGAGGTATATACAAATTCTCCAGCTTTGGGGTCTTATCACCAAGAACTCTTCTTCAGCTCATTGCATCCAAGGTTCAATCCTTAACATCAAATTTAAAAATATTGCAAAAAATCCAATACTCACACGTGTAATCATATATTTTACATTTTAGCTGAATGAAAAATAACATTACTAAAATATATAAATAAAACCAATCATCAAATCAGTTTAGTATCAACTACACAGTATTGGTGCAATCTGATTGGTCCGCTATCTCAGTATAATAAACAATCATTATTCCTAGCAGATAATTCACTGGAAATAGCAGACACACACTCATGGTTTGCGATCACTGGGACTAAAATTCCAGCAAAATCCTGCCTCAGAAAATACAAAGAAAGCTTGAATCTTTTAGGTAAAGTCTTAAGTCCTATCCACCAAAATTATCCAGTGGAAAGTTCGCAATCAACTGGTTTAAACCAAGTAAAAATCTCTGTCAGTTGTGATAAGCATTTTGAGAATGACAGAAAAAAACTCTGAGCTGTTCTGGCAACCCAAAAACAAGTAGGGCTTGAGGGAGCAGATGTTTCATCAGATGATTCCTCAGACAGCAGAAAAAAGCTCTCCTCGATGGCATTCAGTTCTGAAAGCATATTCAAGTTGTGAATAAACCATTTAAATAATTTATATGTTCAAGTTATGTGAATGTTATTTGTTAACTCCTGTACAGCAGTGATTTCTCTTCGCAGCATCGCCCCTGTTACATCTGATCAATATTCATGTTCATGACTTGTTTAAAACAAAGTAAAATGAATAAATAAATTAAAATAAAATAGTGTCTTTTTTCAATAAGATACCCATTTTTAGCTAAGGTGGCAAGGACATATATTTATAAATAAATAAGTGTGTGTGTGTGTGTTTGTGTATATATATATATATATAAGTTCCCTAATTTTTACACAATTGTAATATTTTACCCATAACTGAATTGCTGTACATTAGAGTCATGATTTGTAGATTATTCTTAAAAGCCAAGTAACACTTTAACAGAAAGAAAAATTTGAAAACTGTGAGTGAAAGAGCAAGAAGCATACTAATTGTTATTACAGAAAGGGTACTTACAGTAATCACCCACTGAAAGATCTGTGACTGTTGTTCTGTGTCATGTTTTTATTAATGAAATTATTATCAATTTCTACTTAAAACTTAGACACCAGTACAAATCAGTCAGGACACTGAGGGCAGATTATTGTTTTCTGCGAGGTGGAAAGTGAGACATTTGTTATTATGGTGGTACCGTTGCTGTAAATTGTTACCCACCCAATCTACACTACAACTTGTTTTCCACCAAGCATGCTACACAATTATAGAAACCATAATACCCTTTACTTTCTGCACTCTTAAGCTCAAACTACCCTTACACCATACAAGTAACCTATATTATTCATATATGGATTAACATTCTGTACTTGCCCCAGGATTTATTTCCTACACCATATTACATATACATGTTTCTTTGTGCAGGAGTGTATGAGAGCCTTCTGTAGCTTACACATTTGTATTGACTGCCACTTAGTGGAGAATATCTTAAACTGCAAGTTTTATTTAATACTTTCCAAATCGTATTTAGTATGTCTTTGCTTGTTAAATTTTAGTTTTAATTCTTGAAATTTCAACAAACTGAAATTTTTTTGTCAATAGTCATGTATTCCACTACCCGACAAAGATGTTGATTAATTTATCAATAAAAGCATGGTTCTGAAATATTAAGATGTAAAAAGGAGACATTTCTATACAATTTTTGGAAGGAGTCTCACTTGTCAGTGCTTTGTAAGAGAAGTTTTACTGTGAAAATTTAACAGGAGGAATCATCTTTAAAAAAAGCAAGAATTACATCTAAAGGTGAGAAAGAAATCTTTTAGCTAGACACTTTTTCCTAATGCAGAAAGGGAAATAGGTTCATGCCAAAAGTAATCAGCTCGTGATCAGAAAATATGGCATCCAGTGTACACTAGGTACTAAAATTAGGATCCATGCTGATAGGCAGAGCCATTTACAGCTAAAATTATTTTAAAGAAGTCCAATATCTGGATCAAGTCACATCCATTGTGTTAAAAGGGCAATAGAATAATAAGATTGATCTTGAAATCATTAAAACCAAACTCTATAATAAGCAGCATCATGTAATCTTAGAGACATCATTTAAAGCAATTTATACTCCTTTTCTCTGAACACAGTGCCGTCCACACCAGCAGGTTGCTGTTTGTGAATAATCTTCTGATGCCAGAAGAATCCAGGTGTATTCTGGCTCATCCTAGTGCAGGGATGTGTAATATTTGCAGTGTTGATTAAATTCTTTCCTTGGGTTAACATCTACAACAAAAAGCAAACAGTTTTGATCAAGACCTAATTTCCCTTGCTCTAACCAAAAGGCCCACTTGCCTTTTGTAGTTTCTGGCATCACTCTTTCTTATGAATGGAACACTGGGGGAGACAGCAAAGTTCACTTGGTAGTGATGTGGCAAATTAAAATCGTTCTAAAGAGTTCACCAGGAATGAATAGCATTCGTAGTGCAGCATAGTTGAATTAACATAAATAGCACATCTTAATAAATCTAACAGACGGGTCATTCCATGTCAATTCACATAGAGGTTCCAAGGTGACCATCTCAGAATTCATTGAAACCAAACATAGACCATGTTTCAACATTAACAAAATCAAAATCTCAAGGTCCTAGTTCAAAAACCTTCAGAGATATGTTCATTTTAAGATTGCAGGCTAGTACCCATTTATCGACCCGTGACTTGCAATTTACCATTTTGTACATTTTTGAAACCTTGTAACTCCCTTAATAATTACAGTATAGGTCCAAAACCTTGCATATGAACAGAACAGGACCCGTTCTGTCCAATTTTAAGTATTCAGTGGGGATATAAATATATAATTTGATATAATATATATAAGTTATATAACATTTTGTACATGTAGTATTCAATATTAGAATATATGACACAAACCTATGCATGAGAAATTCATTTTTGTGAAAGACTGAATGCAGAAAACAAATCACTGTCCAGAGATATTTGAAAAAGTCTGCAATTAGACATGGCGTGAAACCTGTAAATATGGTAAAGGCTCTTACAGACGGTCTAAAAGTGATTTAGATTAATATATTTGCAATCCAAGTGCCCAAAAAATGACTATCTCTATTCCACTCAAATAGTGCTAATCTCTTTTTTTCTGTCACTGCCTGGCTTTCATTCCTATTGGGGTCAGGCAACATGAGGCCACAGTCATTTTTAGCTGGTGAAAAATCCTATCAGAATAGAGCAGGATATAAAAGAGATTATAAAATCATCTTCACCAGGGACCTCTGTCAGATGCCCTTTTAATAATGTTATAAATGTAATAAATGTGTCACAAAAGCCTTTGATGTATTTCATCCTCTGGGCCTGGCTAACAGTAGAACCTCAGAAGCTGAACTTTTTCAGGCATACAGAATGCAGGAGGAATTGAAATATCTAGATAGTAAAGCATGTTCGTAGGCTGACGGCAGCTCCTGAAATGCCACAAGTGCTTGAGTTCTTTTTTGCTACCTCAGGCTGATGAAAATCATCAGAGAGTTGATACCTGAAGATATTCTACACAAATCTTCAAGACAGAAACATGCTTTTGATGGCGGACGTCTCTGGAATCTAAATGTGACCAAATATCATCATTTATTCATACCATCATGTCAGAAGTATTTATTCCTCTGAAAGCAACAACACAAAAAATGACAGGACAGCAGTCCAGAACCTACTGAATTGTTGTCAGAGTTAAAAAGTCTGTAGCGATGCATGCTGTTGCCATCAGGTGGTAGCAAACTGACATGATGCGGCAGAGTAATGTGTGCAGTTGATAGAAACTATGATGAACAATAAACCAGTCTTGTCTTACCCATAGCTAATGTTAGGCCAAAATTATCTGCCTACTAGCCTCAAAGTAGCCCAGAGGAGGTGCAATCAAGTCCCAGATGTGCCAGTAGAAACGATAATGGCCTTGGGCTTTTGCTCAATAGTGGGAAAGTAGCTACTGAAATCCACTGTTGTAATTAATAAAGAAAACTAAACACTTTAATTTCTGATTGAAATGATAGTTCATAACTGAATTCCATTATTTTTGGTAATCTTCTTAGTTGTACTCTTTACTTGATGCCGGCCAATATTGAGACGCTTCTAATACACAGAAATGACTTTTCACAACATATAGTACCTACAGTATACCTGTCCATCCTTTATAAATAAAACACAGTTAAAAGAGACATGAGTCACTTGCATACAGCACTAACACAAACCTCACCAAACACATTTGGAATAAATAAAGGTCTTGTGGATTAATGATCACAAATCCCTCGGCCACATTCCAAAATCTAGTGGACTGAATATAACAGCAGAGAAATGCAACCTGGAGTCCAACAATTAAGAAACACATGAGTGTTATGGTCAAGTGTCCATAAACATGTGTCCATGTAGTGTATCAACCTAACTGAAACACAACACAACAGAACGGAACCGAACATTACAGCATCCAAATCAGAAGTTTGTTAGTACTTCCCTAACCTCTCCAATGTACAGTATAGTAAATTCCTCTCTCATCAAAAAGGGTGAAAATAGTATTGATACCAGTTTTTTTTTCCTGGAAAGATTGCAAACAGTGGTCTCTATGCTGAACAAGAGGTCAACCAGACCTGCAGATCCAAATCAAAGGTTATAAGATCAGTCTGCACATGATCAATGTGTTTTCTGTGTTGCAGTATACAGCAAAGGACAATCCATAAATCATACTGTAGCACAAGCCAAACTGCATGGCCTCGGAAAAACCTTTAAAAAAAAGATCACACAAATAAATAAAAGCTTATATAAATGACCTATAGGATCATCACTAAACACAGATGTATCAGAAGTGCAGAAGTTTGTTATTGTGTTACTATGTGACTAGTAGTTACAAACGAGTATAACATAACATGGAAAATGAGTCTCTCTCTCTCTCTCTCTCTCTCTCTCTATCTATCTCTCTCTATCTCTCTGTTTGTCTCCATGCTAAAGATGCTTATAGTCATTGCTGCTTGTCCTTTTACTGTGACTTTCTGGTATCGGGGCAGTCATGCCAGCACACATTATGGCCGCCATTCATCTCTATCTCATCTCAGTGCATCAGCTCAGACTTCTTTCTCTATGCATGTGCATGACTGTGTGTTTGTACCATCCAACTTTAAGAAGGGTTGTGTTATCAGTCTATGCCAGAAGGAATATACTCAGCAATATATGTAGATTTCTAAAAATATTCTAAAAATAATTAGAAAAAAACATGGTGAATATTATTCAAGATCCTCTTTGCACAATTTCCTAAAATGCCGTAGTTTTGTACTATGCTGGCCCTCAGACTTAAACACGCTGCAAACAATAGAAAAAGATAACACATTAATAGAAACACTGTAAAAAACAACAACAAAAAGACATATATAGTGGGGTTGTTGGCATGCTGGGCTCATGTTCAGGAGGTTGTGGGTTCGAATCTCCGGTAGACCTTCACCGTGCCATAGACCCCTGGGCAAGGTCCTAATACGGTACACCGAACCTGTTGTTACGGGCTGTTCGTTCTCTGCATTGCCGGAGCCAGAGCTTGGTCCGCTTTGGTAATAACATATCAAATTCATTTGCTGTGTGGGTTGGACTTCGCCAAGGTTGCCCTTTGTCACCGGTTCTGTTTAAAATTTTTATGCATGGAATTTCTAGGCGCAGCCAAAATATTGAGGGGTTTGGTGGCCATAGGATCTTATTTTGTAGATAATGTTGGCTTCATTTAGCTGGGACTTGATTTGCAGCTGAGTGTAAAGCAACCAGGATGAGAATCAGCACCTCAGAGTCCGAGGCCATGGCTGTCAGTCAGAAAAGGGTGGAATGCACCCTCCGGGTCTGGAATGAGGTCCTGCCCCAAGTGGAGGGGTTCAAGTATCTCGTGGCGGATGGAGTGAGGGATGGATGGAGTGAAAGATTGACAGGTGGATCGGTGCAGCCTCTGTTGTAAAGCGGAACTTGTACAGGTCTGTCATGGTGAAGAGGGACTGAGCCAGAAGGCAAACCTCTCAATTTACCAGTTGATTTACATTCCTACCCTTACCCATGGTCACAAGCTTTGGGTAGTGACCGAAAGAACAAGACTGCGAATACAGAGGCTGAAATGAGCTTCTTTCGTAGGGTGGCAGGGCTCTACCTTAGAGATAAGGTGAGAAGTTCAGTCATCTGGGAGGAACTCGGAGTAGAACCGCTGCTCCTCGGTGTAGAGATGCCAGTTGACGTGGCTCGGGCATCTGATTAGAATGCCTCCCGAATGCCTCCCTACAACCGGGACAACCGGGAAGAGACCGTGGGGCCGAACCAGAACACAAACCAGAAAGACTACGTCTCTCGGCTGGTCTGGTCGCCTTGGTGTCCCCCGGAAGTGCTGGAGGAAGTGGCTGGGGAGAGGGACGTCTGGACTACACTGCTTAGGCTGCTGCCCCCATGACCCGACCCCGGAACAAGCAGAAAATGATGAATGAAAATGAATGAATATATATATATATATAGTGTGTGTGTCCTAAATTAGAAGCTAATATCTATATAAACAAATACAGAATGAATCCTCTCAGTGAGCAAAATGTACACTACAGTATTTTCAGTATGATACACAGTAGAACGTAAATGTAGAGCAAAATTAAATGTATAAGAGTGGATGTTGTTGCTATAGGGAAGAGTTATACAGTTTAATGGCCGCAGGTAGGAATGATTTCCTGTGTTGTTCAGTGGAGCATTTAGGTGGTATCAGTCTCTCACTGAACGTGCTTCTGTGACTGATCAACAGGTTGTGAGGTGGGTGGGAGGTATTGTTCAATTTTGTGTTAATGTTTGGACAATATTTGTCTCTCCGTCACTACTGTCAGAGAGTCCAGCTCCATCCCCACAACGTTACTGGTCTTGCGGGTCTTGAAGTTTATTCAATTTGTTAGTATATAAGTATGTAAGTATGCATTTCCAGGAAATTAATTGTTATTGTCAGTGTTAGGTTATTATGCCAAGGGAATGTAAATGCTAAACAAACAGGAGCAGCCTCCCACTAGGGGACTTGAAGAGTGCATCGGATGCTATAAGCAAGGGAAAGAAAGTAAGAGAGACCACTGCAGCTGGTGATTAAAGGCAAAAAAATTATGAATTCCTAAGACTAAAGGCTAAAGTTTAATGAATTCCTAATTTATGGCCATGGTTCATAATACCCCTAAGCATACTGGTGTAGAAGTTCAATTCTGTCCAACAGCTTTGCCTTAAAGTCCCCATGTGAGGATTTTTCTTGGGACTTTTAATATTTCATATATTTTCATCAAAAAACCCAGAAAACCATTCATCATTGGACGAGCAAAAAGGCATTTATATAGTTATTTAACAGTACTTTTTAAAACTTAAAATTACTGTTCGAACAGAACGTTTTCTATAAAGTCAGAAACCTGACTGCCATAACTGTTGATGTATTTGGACGAGCTGCCATGTGTAAACAACTATGACGAGAGGAGAACATGAATTTATGCCACGGTAAGTAATATCGAAATGGAATAAAGTGCTGTACAACTGGAACATGTTATGCTCTGATTCAAGTGAATCAGAGAATGAAGTCACAATTTACACGCCCTTAGAAGGAAATGTACAGCATTACCAATATGAACCGCATCACATTTGGACTCTGAACGTACACTCAAAACTGAGGATGAAAAAAACAGACAAGCATTCGGAGACGACAGACTGCACAACACACACTGGTAGGCCATATATATATATTTTTTTTTTCTGAAATATATTTATATGAAATATATTTACTGCAACCAATTATCCAGAATCATACAACCAATTACGCATTTGTCAATGTGCTGTATTCACTGTTAGCATAATATCCAGATCGGCCACATCCCACATGCACAAACTGTGCCACATCAACCACTTGAAATGTAATTAATGGCACATAAGGGTTCCTGTTTGCATCATTCAGCTGGTGTGCAGGTTATTTAATCAGAAGCAGCGGTATGGTCCAGAGCTGAGGCATGGCCATGGTTTAAGAGAGAAAAACCGTATCCAATTTATTCCCCTCTTATTTTTTTGCTAATTAGTACCACTCCAGCTGGCCTTGATGCCAAACCTAAGAGGGGACATTTTAATTGAAGACGTTCCACAGCATGATCTCGATACAATTTACAGTGTCCTGATTTCATTTATGACAATTGGTGACAGTAGTGTTTGTTAATAACTGTGCTATCCATGGGTAAAATATCCATTCTCTGAGGAGCTTGTGTAAGCATTGGAAGAATTTTGAATAGAGCTGAGATGAGGGGATAATAAAGGCAAGTTAATTAAGGCATACTTTCCATAAATGTCACAGTCGTGGGGAAAGTATAGAAGAATTGCATGTGCACTACAGTGAGTAGAATGCATGCAACATGTCAGATGCATAAGCAGCAGGATCTCAGACAAACACCCACTGCTTTTTACTTCTGGTAAAAAGGGATCTGGTATCCCTGGAACATTGGAAATAGTGACTTTCAAAATATAAAATAAAATAGATCGGTTTTACAGTAAATAGGTATCATGGAATAATGAATATTAAGCCTCATTTACCAACCATCCTCACTTGTACACTTTGCACAAAGATTCTGACGTTCACCAATATTCAATATCTCAGATTTGTTCCTAGGTATGAACAGAATCTTAATATGAATATTAAAGAGCACTCTTACGCACATTTTGCTGCCAAAGTGATGCTGCAAAATCACTACTGTTTTCCTTCATTTAGAATTTTTTTTCATAGTATGATGTCAGAGAGTACATATCTTTTTTAACCATGTTAATTTGTTTAATAATTATTTTTTTATGTTATGCTACAAAACATCACACAAATATATATAATTTAAAGACAAAAATTATGCTAATTAGAAACCATTATTAACTTATATAATAGTTAATATTATTTAGTATTAGTTAATATTAGTTAGTCTTAATATATGGTGTACTTTTAAAGTTTTTTAGTAAGTGTACTTTTTAAAAGCTTACTGATCATGCTGTATGGTGTATACTACAGTAACAGAATTGTATAGTAACTGTACTATGCACAGTATTCCAATTCAGTTTTATTTGTATAGCACTTTTTACAATTCACATCGTCACAAAGAAGCTTTACACTGTAAAACATATTTAAAAAAGGAATTTTAACATTTAAAATAAAACTTTCTTTTACAAACCCTACATATCCCTTATGAGCAAGTCCAAGGCAACAGTAGCAAGGAAAACTCCCTCAGTTGACACGAGGAAGAAACCTTGAGAGGAACCAGACTCAGAAGGGAAACCCATCCCCATTTATGTTAACCCAGAAAAAAATTCAAACCATGTAGGAGAAACTTCACTATAGTATAACATGATGTTTAAGCAAAAGAGTTTATATCACCTGTAGTGAAAAGTCATCTTCACAATCTCAGAGTGCACATCTAGGCCCCTATGGGTCATTAGCAGGAGCTAGGGGCTTCTAAGATGAGAACTCCAGGCAGCAGCAGCACACCAGCACACTCAGAAAGCAGAAGAATCAGGAGGATCAGGATCACCGGCATCCCAGAAGTGAATGTGTACCTCAGCAAAAATACCGTAAAACACCATAAAACAGCAAAAAAGTACCTCAGATGTGTACCTCAGCAAAAACAGAGAGAGAGAGAGAGAGAGAGAGAGAGAGAGAAGGGGGGAGGGAGGGAGGGAGGGTGAGAGCAGTTGTTAGGTATGCTCATAACAGTGAAATTGTTAAAAAAAAGTTTTTGTATTAATGCTGAGTACAAACAGGGTGTGACTGACTATGACATCATAACTACAAAGGGAGAACCAGAAGAAAGGCAGACATGAGGGAACCCTGTCACATTAGGCAATCAGCCACTCCACTGTCCGCAGACCTGGGTGAGCATGTGAGAGTCAGGGGATGACAGGATCCCAACATCACTTTTAACTATGACTGAAATTGTTCAGCCTAGTCTTAAGAACTGAGAGTGTATCTAACTCTAGAATATAAACTGGAAGGTTATTCCTAACTGTGGGGTAACTGAAAGCTCTACCCCCTGTTGTAGTCTTCAAAATTTGTGGCATCACTAAGCAACCTTCACCTTTTGATCTAAGTGGGCGCGCTGGATCATAAACGACAAGAAGTTTGCTAAGATAATGTGACGCAAGACTGTTAAGTGCTCTGTGGGTTAAAAGTAGTATTTCATATTTAATACGAAATTTAATTGGGAGCCAGTGCACTGTAGACACGATAGGGGTGTTGTGCTCATATCTTCTGGTTCCAGTAAGAACTCTTGCGGTTGCAACTGGAGCTTATTTAAAACAACTACAAAATAACTCCTTACAATAACCCAATCTTGAGTAACAAAAGCATGAGCAGGTTTTCCGCATCATGCAGTGAATTCACCTTTCTTATTTTTGTAATATTCCTGAGATGAAAGAAGGCTCTCCGGGTAATCTAATCAGTATCAATATAATAATACAGGGGTCAGTAATCACACCAAGGTCCTTTACTGCCACACATGAAACTGAAACACCATCCAAAGTTTCAACATAATCAGACAACATCTTTCTAGCTGCCTGTTATCTGAGTACAAGTACTCCTGTCTTATCAGAATTTAATAAGAGGAAGTTAGTAACCATCCAGTGTCTAATGTCCTTTACACATTTCTCAACTTTATTAAGCTGGAATCTCTCATCTGGCTTTACTGAAATATATAACTGTGTATCATCAGCTTAACAGTGAAAGCTAATACCATGTTCACGAATAATTTTACCTAAAGGGAGCATGTATAGAGAAAAAAGCAGCCGGCTAGGACAGAACCTTTGTGGAACACCAAACTTAAAAGTAGAACGTAAAGAGAAACACCATTTACATCTAAGCCAGGAGATCAATAGCATCAAAGGCTGCACTCAGGTCAAGTAATGCAAGCAGGGACACAGCCATGATCAAAGGCCACCAGTAGGTCATTTACCAAACGAGTGCTGTCTCTGTGCTATGATGAGGCCTAATTTCTGACTGATACATTTCATTCATTCATTCATTCATTCATTCATTCATTTTCTAAGCCGCTTCATCTTAATTAAGGTCGCAGGGAGGCTGACGCCTATTTCATCCGACTCAGGGAACGGACGGAGTACACCCTGAAAAGCTTGCCAGGCCATCGCAGGACCAACACGCACACCTAGGGGCAATTTGGAACAGCCAATTAGCACACTCCGCATGTTTTTTCAATGGTGGGAGGAAACCAGAGTACCTAGAGGAAACCCGGCTGAGTTACAGCTTTTTCTTAGATCTTGGAGAAAAAAGAGAGGTTTGATTTTGGTCTATAGTTGGACAGCTGATATGGGTTGAGGTCGGGTTTATTAAACAGAGGTTTGATAACTGCTAGATTAAATGATTAAGTACATAACCAGTGCTAGGGGAAGAATTAATAACACTTAATATAGGCTTGAGCACTTCTGGAAATATCTGTTTAAGGAAACATGTAGATATTGGATCTAGCACACAGGTTGGAGGAAATTAGTGAGATTAGTTCTGTCTCTTGAATGATGCTAAAACACTAGTTGCTGGTCTGATAGCAGTATATAGTTATTTACCTTTTTTCACTAATGACATCTGACTTTAAGTTTAGGGAAATTATTATTTTTTTTGCCTGATATTTTCAAATATACCAATAAAAACTTCACAAAGTCTGCTATAAGTTGATGGGCTGCACTTTTTATTAATAGTCTTATTCCTATTTAATTCTGCCACACTATTAAATAAGTATCTTGGATTATTTTTGTTATATTCTATTAGATTCGAGGAATAGGTATCTCTAAAAGCACTAAGGCGTTTCTGTATTTTGGAAGACTCTCCTTCCATGCTACCAGGAATACCATTCATTTAGATTGATGCTATTTTTGCTCTAATCTTATTAATGAAACTCTGTGCAGTAGTTGATGTAAAAGTACGCTTTAAGTGATAACGTGGCGCATAAATTAGTAATAAGATGCACTGTAAAAGAGAAACGATAATGAAAAAATAATATTTGACTGCGGAATTGCAACTTTAATTCCAATATTTAATTGGAAAGTTAGTATTAAATGTAGAGTGTGGCCAGCATTATGTGTGGGTCCTATTAAAGTTTGATTTACCCCTACGGAATCTAGAATACTGTTCTTAAAGGATCATCTGGGTTATAAAAATGAATATTAAACTCACCAACAATTAAAGCTTTATCTAAAGAAACAACCAGGTTTAAAATGAAGTCTGCAAATTCACACAGGAACTTGAAATATGGCTCTGGGCATTTGTGAATAATAATCCAAGTAATCAGTCCAGTTCATTCTGTACTTTATACAGCCTATTCTTCAGATACACTATTCTATCCAATAAACCTTTAATAATACATCATTCAGTATGGTTTAATAACGTTTACTGTAAAGTATATGTATATTACACTATTTCTCTATAATTACCAGGTACTACATGCTGATGACATGGGAATATTTAGACTCAATTTAGTTTATATATTTAAAATACAAATTGTGCTACATGATCATTTTGACATGATTTTTTAAACCTGTAACTCAATTGTACAGAAAGTAATGCAAAGTTTATAAACATTCAACGGTAGACCTTTCCTTTAAGCTTTACCTTTAGATGAATCACATCTCAGTCTCCACAATGGAGAGCCATAAAACAAACAGCAATATAAGTAAAATAATCTGTAGCAACATTTTATATCAGGACACACAGCCAAAAAACACACTGTTATTTTTTTGGGGACTTGGAACGCTGAGTCATATGGGATGGGAGCCATAACTAATCCTATTAGTTGTATGGTCTATGTATTTTATATCTACGGTGGCAGCACTAATAAGTGACTTGCTGACTGGCACAGAAGGAAGAGTCCCTTACCCTATCAAACAGGCTTTATTAAATTCAGGCATCAGATAACATGCATCACCTATTCAGTCTAATCAGCCATATCCAATACACACAAAAAAATATTTGGCTAGATTTTTATGATTTTTAGTTTTTTTTGGTTTTGTAGAGTGCTTAATGAAATGGCTTAAAGTTCAATTCACCAACAACATCTATAACGACAAATGGCATAATTTCACAATGTTTTATACCTCACAAAGATACAACACAAGAATGCCCTCACACTTAATATTTGTCGTGTTGATTGAACAACTACAGTAGCTTGCAAAAGTATTCAGACCCCTTGAGCATTTCCACAGTTTGCTCACATGTTACAACCAAAAATGTGAATGTATTTATATTATTTATGAGATAGACCATCACAAATTAGCACATAATTATAAAGGGTAAGGAAAATGATACATGATTTTCAACAATTTTTACAAATAAAAATCTGAAAAGTGTTTCCAGAGTCAATACTTTGTACACTGAAAAAAAAAAATCCTTACACTTTACTTAATTTAAATGTGTACATCGGTCCCACATGATCAGAATGTTTCTGGTACCTAGGTGTTTACATCACACTGTTTCCTGGGCTCAGGCATTTCTATGTGGAGAGTGCATGTTCTTCCTCCAGGTTCCTCCAGGTTCTCCGGTTTCCTCCCACAGTCGAAAAACATGCACTGTAGGCTAATTGGCTGTTCTAAATTGCCACTAGGTGGTAGTGTGTGTGAATGGTTGTTTGTGTGTTGACCCTGCAGTAGTCTGGCAAGGTGTTCAGGGTGTACCCTGCCTTTGCCCAGAGTTAGCTGGGATGGGCACCAGCTTCCCCACAACCCTAATTAGGAATAAGCTGCTTAGAAAATGAATAAGTGAATCAATAACTAAATAAATTGTATAAAAATAAAAAAAGTCAGAATAAATTTATTCTACAAGACAGTAGAAACATACAGTATTATGGCTAACAGTGTATAAGAGTATTTATATCGGAGTTAATGAGAATGGTATGCCATGCTGATACTAGTATTCTATTAATGCATTCCTTCAGTGTAGTTTTCCTGCTCATGGCTACAGGATCCTGGCCTAGTAATTAGTATATTCTTATTATATTCTTCGTAAATTCATAGAATATTCAATTCAGCCTCAACCTCTCTTTTCCACTTTACTTATTACTATGTCCTGTTTTTCATAAATCACTGAGAAAAAAAATCATTTACAATCTCCAATTTTCAAATAACATGCCACTCTGTGGTGGATGAAATCATTTTCTTGACTCAGTCAGAGACATTTATTAGTGTTTCCACAGACAATGAGGCATAACTGAGATGAAAACCTGTCTCCAGAGATGGGCTCACGACTCATAATTACAGCTTTCTTGCACCTCAAAGATGAGAAAGCATTATTATCAAATTAGCCTGGGGGGTGGGTGGGTGAATCATCTCGATGTGTTGTTTTTACTCTGTGCTGGAACTGCAATCACAGCCCTGGTGTTAGCAGCCAGCAAAATTTCAGGTGCATTGAATAATGGTGGTATTTATTGGGGCTAGATTGCATGAGGCAGAAAAGGCCAGGGTCTGAAAAAATCAACTCAGCTTGCGGGTTGCTCTGTGTGTCTGACTTCCATGTATAGAAATATAGAATGCATAAACAATATTTGAAATGCTGCCACACAAATATAAAAACACACCAAATACATTTAATTTAGCTTACATCTTAAATTAATCTAGCCCATTTGTCTAATTTATCGATATGAATGTTCATGAGATGGCATAAAACACATATAGTGATCTGAATCTTTAAGAATATACGCCACTGTAAGTTGTCCAATTGAATCAACACATTGATAAACACGTTTTTTTGGGTGCCTACTGGGGAAAAAAATTAAGAGTGCAAATGAAATAGTCAGTCATTAGAAAATATGTGGTATTTTGATCATCCTGCAACAATTTACCCCAACAGTCAGACATGTTTAGAAGAGCTCATTTTTTATGAGCTCACGAGTAAGTCTTTGGAAAAAGCAATTTCACACATGAGTATACGATGATAGAATACAGCATTGTCCCTCTGATTAAGTCTGTCTTCTCCCAGCTCACAAACAAAAGCTTGCACTATTATACAAATAAGACAGTGATCCCACACAGACAGAAGAAGAAATCTCAGATATTTCGAAAAAGCTGTGCTTAAAATGTGATGAAGCAGAGTGTACACAATGAGAAATCCTCCCAACTAGTGGGTGGAAAATGACCCGGCAGGCTTTTATATACCTAATTTATAGCATTTCATTAAATGTCTTGCAGCTAGTCAAGCATTTTCCATCTTTAAAGCACCCCTGAAGGTATAATTTTAAACCAGTAAAATTAATCTATGATGAATAATAAATTGTTTAATGTTTTTAATGCTTAAACGTCCAAAATCGTGTAAGGAAATGTGTACACCATCATTAAGTATGCAAAAAAACTATGAATACACCTGAGGCAGAATCTTTCTATATTTACATGCCTTCCCATGCCTTCTCGACTTTGGGCGAGGGCGGGGTACACCCTGGACAGCTCGCCAGGCCATCGCAGGGCCATCAGTCACACAACCATTCGCACTCA
>JBCNYG010000023.1:15388184-15400534 GCA_039654305.1 Porochilus rendahli | reverse complement strand
AATGTCCAGTATTTTAATAGCAATCCAATTACAATTCAGTGCAGCATTCATTTAAAAAACAATTCGGATTTGTCTTCTATTCCATCGATCAGAGCGGGCCTTTGTAAGATATTCTTTCCTCCAGAGGGCTCTGTGTTTAGCATTTAGATGGCTATTGTGAATCAAATTTTTGGAAAGTGAGAGTGTAATGTTTTTCAAGAATTACTCTGCACACTCTCAAGCACTTCACCATAAAATGCAAAGAGCTGAAAAATCATACTAATTCAGAGGGCTTATTAAACCAGCAGTCTTTGACATGGCGTGTCAGGAAGAAAATATAGACTGCACATTATATTAAGCCAAGTGTGTAAATGTTATTGGACTAATAGTTCACTGTTAAGCTTGAGCATTCATTTATTCTCTTGTCTAAACACTATCATATTGGGGTCGTGGGGAGGCTGGAGTCTATCTCAGCTGACTCCGGGCAAAGTACACCTGTATAATTATAAATGCTTACCAGTCACACACACACACACACACACACACACACACACACACACGGGGCAATTTGGAACAACCAACTGACCTAATGTGCATGTCTTTTGACTATGGGAGGAAACCTGTACCTGGGAAAAATCCTCACTAGCACTGCGAGAACATGTGGACGTGCTAACTACTATTCCATGCCTAAGCTTAAATATTTTATTTCAAGTTGTCAAATAAAACAAAAACAAAATCGGTTTGTGGTTCAAAGCACAAAATTACAGCGTACGGCATATGCATGGTGTATAATACTTTGTGCGGAATAACTGTTTTGTTGGTCTTATGTGTGACGTTGCTGCTGCGTATCCCTTAGCAAAAAGTAGTTTATTCAAGTGTACTACAAGTATACTAATTTTAGACACAGTAAAATTAGACGCAGTATACTTGAAGTTTACTTATTATATACTATGTTTTATGTATTTCAGAATAGTATAGTGAAGTATACACGGTTTATACTGAATAGTATAAAGGAAAGTTTTATACCCTAACCCTAACCCTAACCCTAGTACATCAATACTACAAGTATACTTTTTTAAACTTAAAATAACCCCATTAAGTATACCTAAAGTATACTTTTATAAACTAAAAAAAATGTTCCAATTTAGTCTAAAGAAGTATTAAGTCAGTATACTTTTTAGTACACTACTAGTATATGTTCTGTATACATAAGTATACTACTTTTTGCTAAGGGATGGCAGTATTCACAGGTCAGTATTTTTGTCAACTAGAGTGTCTGCGTGGCATATTAGGTGTTCAAGCAATGTACCTGCATCAACAGGGAATATTTGACTAGGTATGAATCATCCATAATGCAGTTAATAGGCAGAGATGCTCATGGCAATTTAAAGGCAGATTAATGAGTGCATGGGCGCACGGATGAGGGTGGACATGTCAGCAGCTAAGTATGAATGTGTGGCAAGTGAGGTAGTGTGTGAGTAAGTAGGATAGTGAAGTTAAGTATATGACTCATTAGAAGTCAATTTGTAAGTATGTGAGATTGTTTGAGTACAAAACAACAAACTGTGTTAGAGGCTGCTGCAAAAAACTTTGAGGAAACTGCCAAAAAAAATAATTTTTATGCCAATGATATACAGTATGTCACAACACCATCACTATGTTTACAGCACACATACTCCTACACATCCACTGCTTTCACCAATCTCAGTCACCTAACTACTAGTTACATGACACTAGTCACATGACATGGAACACAACTGTCGCCATTCGCCTGCAATCAATACCACAGTACAGTACACTCCTGGGCAAAAAAAAAAAAAGGAGCAAAGCCCAACTTGCAATCCATGCATTTTAGGAGCAGATTTTCTTACTTGTGTTCCCTGGGACTTGCACAACTGCATACTGTATTGTACAATACCTTTAGTTGCTCATCACTTGTGTTTTTATTTTGAAGCGTATCAGTTTTAAAATGGGCTGCAGTGGTTGTGAAGGATAACCAAATAATGACAATTTATTATAGATATTCCATCTTTCATTTTTGAAAAATGGGTTTTTACACTCCTTTCACTTTGAGTCTTCTGTGATTTTTTTCATCACATCAACTCTACGCTGAATAATTTATTTGAGGACACATCTCTCCAAATTCAGAACCACTTTGCATTACACTGTATTGTTTTTTTTTTGCTATGATATGGTGATGTAACACCTTTTTATATTTCGCTGTGAAACTCTTAAATCACCTCTCCTTGTCAACACTACACATGTACTAAGACACATTTGTTCCACACACAAAAATCATTGACGTGGTGCCATGGATGTCTGAGTATTGTTCTTCACAGCTTGCAGTCAGGCCACAATCCAAAAATTATAATTTGTGCTCACAAAACCAAAACAATAATGTTATGTTTCATATCGCACAAGGACGCCAATTTACAAACATATCTGAGCTGCAGTGGTTCAGTCTACATTTTTATATCACTCCTATATTCAAGACACCAGGCATTCTTTCTTTTACTTTAAAAATCTCTAAAAAAAAAAACCTATCTGGCCCTTTGTGAAAAGTAGTTGCCCCTAAACCTAATAACTGGTGAGGAGTCTTTTGCATTGCTGTAGTGGAATGTTGGCCCCCTCTTCTTTGAGGATTGTTTTAACTCCGCCATATTGGAGGGTTTTCGAGCATGAACTCCCCACGTAAGGTCACACCATAGCATCTCGATTGGATTTCAGTTCGGACTTTGACCGGGCCACGCCAGAACCTTATTTATTTTTATTTATTGATTTTATTTTTAGCCATTCAGAGGTGGACTTGGAGATTTTAAATGATTGATTGACCACAATTGCACCAGCATTGTGATTCTTAACTATGATTGCTCACTGTGGTCCCATTACTGGGTGAAACATCTGGTGGAAAGAGCATAATGGTTAGCATCCACCTCTGGTGCTGTAGTCAAGACTTCCCAGGTGCCAGCACTTTCCTGGTGCAGTCATGCAATTACCCACAAGCCTGGAAGCACCTCCTGTCACTCTAACTGCCAACTGGTTGTAATTAACGTGATTTGGCTCACTGGGCACAATGAGGGGTACACAGTCTTTTTCATGTCATTTGCTCTTTCCCAGAGGGAGTGCAGGAACATGGTCTTTAGGTTCAATATGAGCCATAGTAGGGCTAAATTAATGAGGCCTTCTCATTGTTGTTGTTAATGTCCTTTCCTTTTATTTCTAGCTTTTAGAATTAGTGTTTGCATGTTCCAGTGTGGACATTAGCTTTTTGTTGTTGTTGTTGTTTTTTTACTGCTTATAGGTATACCAGATGGCTGCCGTTAACCAGTCGATTTCAAGGAAATTAACATGCTGATTATACTGAATGTGTATTGATCTGCTTTGATTTTGCTCACTTACCGTAGAAATTTATCTGACGTTAACAGACACTGTTTAATAATTAGGGCTAGGTGGGGCTGAAGCCTTAGGCCTGGTTTAGAGGGCTACCTGGTTGGCTGGCATTCGGATTAGCTGCATGATTGTTAAATAAATTACAGTGCAAGAAAAAGGGAACGCCTTGCGTAAAAAAAAGAAAAAAAGAAACATGGTCGGTGCTGCAGGACACAGAGACACATGCAGTGTCACCAGATTAATGCTAATCTTCTTTCTGAAAGAACTTGGGATCATTCAAGTGACATAAGATGGTCCATAACACTCTACGACTTACCAGTTCTGTAGCGTAGTGACCACATGCCTTCTGCAAAATCCATTGTACATTACACACAGACGCTCATGAACACTGCAGAATGTGCTCGCACAACAGATATTTCGATGCTTTTTTTGTGTCTCAGGAGACGTCCAAGGCTGTTTTTCTCATTTTCCTCCTGAGTGTGCATTTCCCCTGACTATCGATGTTCTTTTCAAATCTAACGGTTCAGAAATTCCAATATTTGTATATTGATTTCGTGTATTAATATTTTTCATTTCTTAAATTCAGTCACCCAGGAGTTCATGAGCGCATACATATCCTGTGAATAGATGAAATTCTTCTTAAGACATTAAATTTCTCTGATTGCAGTAATTTAATAATAAAAGCATGAGAACATTGTCTTACCATTAGACACATGAGTAGCACAAACAAATAAATGGTACTTCAAATATAATTTTATAATTACACTTCATCTACACAGCCATGCTGTCAATGGTGGTCAATTTCCCTGGCATTTGTCTCTAGGATGAAATCAAGCAATAAACCTAATCACAGTAAAGTGATAAAGGAGCTCGAAGTCTGATTTATGTGACGATTTCTATACATTTTTTCTTATAATGCCAAATCAAGTATATAGGTACATTGCAGCTTGCCTCATGCGGCATAAATGGTGGATTAGAAGGAAAACAAATCTGAAAATAGTTCCCCTCTTACCATCCTCCTCACTGTACATAGGGCAACATAAAATAGGGCAAGTCTGCAACAGTTCCAGTGGTTTCCACTTTATTAACAATTGCCCTAAAAGCACAAATGGGCATTTTACTTCCTTTTATAACCATCGCCTGAGTTATAAAGGTCAGCTCACTTCCTCATTTGATGTGTGTTCTCATATTTTTCCCATGTTGGTGGATGACTAAGGGAATTTGGCCACTGTTTCACCTCATATTTGTACCCTAGTTAAACAGGATGTTAGAATGTCGGTGGCAATTACAATGCAATTACAGGCAATGGAAGTCATAAGCAGAAAACGGCACTTTTCCTGATCTTTCAATAATCATTAGCATCATCACAATCTACTCAGCGCATTAGGGTGAGAATTTTCATGTGAATTTAGTAGACAGAACTAACTTTCCCCTTGATTATTGCAGTTTTCCCTGTTCATCTCAGACCATAATGCTGAGAGTTTTATGAATTCCTGGTTCTTGCCTTGATTAAAGTATTTCATGTCTATTTAGTTCATTCCACAGTTTTCTGGTTGAAGGAAGAACCAAACTCAAAACTACCCCCCTCACCCCCCCCCCCCCCCCATTCTCTCTGCTTTCGTTCAGCAGATTGTTGATATATCTCCATTTCATTCCTCATACTGTAACGTGTTAATTATGTGGTACTAAAGGCAATTCACGTGTAAATTCTTGTTTCACTGCTAGCGATTGTCTTCACTCAACCATCTAATTGCTGTCAGTTGTTTTTTTTTTTGTGCTATCAGGTTTAGTGGATTACAGTTAATGAGCTGACCCCTACAAAAGCTCCATCCTCTCATAAAATGAGACAGCAAGGATAGCTATACCCTCTTTTAGAGCTTGGCCACTTTCCTAAGACTGCATTAAGGATTGTGATTGTGCTCCCCAAGTATTGTACACATCAGAGACACTCTAACGAACCACTGTAAAGATTTTGCAGGGAAAAAATTCTAGGCAGAAATCAGCATGTGCGACATACAGTTTGGGAGAACTTTATCTGTAGCGCCTCCTATAGGACAATGTGTGAAGTTTTTGCCCCTGTGGTCCTTGGTCCATAACCCTCTACGACTTTTTCACTTTTTCACACAGGGCCATGCATATTTGGGTTTTTTCTCCTTTTATAATAAAAAATCTTCATTTAACAACTGCTTCTGTGTTTACTTGTGTTGTCTTTTACTAACATTTAAATTTGTTTGATGATCTGAAACATTTAAGTGTGACAAACATGCAAAAAACACACAAAAAAAGAAACCAGGAAGGGGCAAACACTTTTTCATGCCATTGTATTTATTTATTGGGGGAAAATCCCACATAAAGAAATTTATTTTTATTTTTATATAAAATCAAGGGTGCCACAATTATTGGCACCCCCGCAGTTAATACTTTGGACAACATGACAGAACTGTAACATTTTACAAGGTTGGAGAATACAGAGAGAGGGATCTTCGTCCTCTCTTATGCACTACTTTTCAGTTCACCTCACAGGTTTCCTATGGGGTTGAGGTCTGGGGACTGAGATAGGCGCGGGAGGAGCATGATTTTGTTTCTGCTGAACCATTTTTGTGTAGATTTTGCGATGTTTATCCTGCTAAAAGACTCAGTGACGCCCCATCTTTGGTCTTCTGGCAGAGGCCACCAGATTTTGATTTAAAAAGTCCTGGTATTTCAAAGCTTTCCTGATGATACAGCGTCACGGCTTGGCAAACTCCAGACGTTTCCATTTGTGAGTGTAGGTCAGAAAAGGCTTTCTCCTTGCATGCCTCCCAAACAGCATCTAATGGTTGTTATGGAGACTGTGTGACTCCAAAATACCACTCTTTGATGCAGTTCTCTGAGTGAGCTTTTTACTTCCCTTACCATCCTCCTCACTGTGCGTGGTGGCAAGATACACCCCAAGTCCTCCGGCCTTGGCTGTCACTCCTCCAGTTGCTTTAAACTTCTTAATTATTGTTCTGACTGTGGATATGGGAAAACTTAGGCAAGTAGCTATTTTAATGCTATTGTAAGCATTACCTGACTTATGAAGGTTAACACACATCTGCCTGACTTGAATAGCGTGTTCTCTTGTATTTTCAATGTTGAAGAGTGGTTAAGAGAAATAGACCTCTGTGTTATGCCATATTTATACCGCAGGGAACCTGGAAGTCAATAATTATTGAATTAAAGTTCCCAGATACTCTGATCAGCTATAAAAATAGCTTTTGGTTAATAATAACTATGGTACAGGTGATTTAATTACAAAATAATTATTTCTTAGTGATGATTTGTTTTTGGTTATTTTCTTAATTCCCTTTAAATTCAGACATTTCTAAAATGATATCAGGCTCCTGCAATAAAAAATGAATTTATTTTAAGGCCTTTAGCACATTTTTACCAGAGGTGCTAATAATTGTGGAGGGTGCTGTATATAGCTCTCACATCTGGCTAAGCTAAGCAAAGGGCACATTTAACCTGCTACATTCACAACTGACCAATTTCTTTACTCAGGGAGCCTCATTTAAAGCAGCTGAGCCTGCCTACTTTCACTACCTTCTCTACAATCAGCCTCCATCTATCCCCTCTTGTACACACTGACTGTGTCAATCATGTCACATGTATTGTTATTGTGCTGGTTCTGTTCTTTTCCACTGGGGGTGGGAGCAGCCTTTCCTGCCTAAGGCAACCGATATTTGCATATGGAAGGTGCCAGAAAATTGAAATTTAAATTCAACTGTTTCAATCGAATAAAATGAATAGATAAAACATTTATTTTGAATAAAGTGGTCTTTACTGAAATATTGATGCTTATCCTCGGTGTCAGGACCCAACAATGGCAATGATTCCGACCATACAAACTGGTCGTGAGTACATTGTATGAAACAGAAGCCCTCAGTCAACAGTGTATAATTTATTATAAATTTTGGGTTGCTGTAAGCATTTCCGCAGGATATTGTCTTCAAGCTATTGGCCAAGGTAAAAACAGCAAAAAAAATAAAAAATAAATAAAAATAAAAAAGGACTTACTACCTATACTATCTGAGGAATCTTGTATTCTATCACATGAGGCGTAATACAGGGTCCCAACTCACATTCATGTCCACATCACCAAGTAACCAATAACTCACACCTGTTTACAATCATACCGGACCCTACTGACCCAGTTCTTCAGTGTACGTTGTATTGTGATGGAAGATTGGCACAAGAGGGGGAAAATGCATGTGTTCAGAATAAAGAATTCTGATAATATAACTGGGGGGAAATTCATCATGTAATGTCCACTACTTGTGTTACACTAAATTATGCAAAAAAATTCATTAAAATTCTAATAAAATGCACATGAACAACATAGAGGGAGGGGGGAAAACCCACACAGTTCAGTCAGTTTTTGTGGGAAAGTGCAAAACTACATTATCAAGGGTAAGAATATGTCAGAGCATTCAAAGAGAATGTGCTACAGAAATATGTCTCTAGTGCCAAAAACTATCACACGTCATGTTAATTCAGTTCTTCTAAAAGTATGTGAGGAAGAAAGGTTTTATGGAGTATGCCTAGACTAATAGGATAGTTATATTTTATAACAATGACTGCATAATTATGTAAATAAATACAACAGCGAAATGTTGACATCCACTAAAGGCATGGAAGTGGAAAGAATAGAATATACTTAACTATATGTGCACAATTTAAATTCCATCACTACTGGCAGGCCTAAGAAAGACAGAAACAAAAAGAATGTAATCAATAGAAAAAAAGCTACTGCTACAAATTCAGTAGAACATTAACCGCACACGCAGTTCCAGAAGGACAGATGTTTGTGAACTTTATGAAACTGCATTAACACAAGGCCAGGAGTTTCATCCTGCATCTCTTTGACACGGAGACATTCAGTCACTTCAGTGCTTACTGCCTGAAGAAATACTGCACGTCCAAAAACCTCCACTGAACACTCTACTCCATTAACACTGGGACAACTTCTGGGCTACACTCACACTGCAGGATACATACAAATAATAATTAGGTAATAGGTAGGGTATGAAAGGTGGAAGCTCATAATTAGATCGTTTTACTCTTAAATAGTTTCCAGGGTTGCCAATTGGGGTGAATATTACATTGACATGACATCGTTGCTAATTCACAGGTTGTCCTTCATTACCACTGCATACCTGGAACAGCCCAGAGGACCTGCCGATTTCGGGGTGAATGGACCAAGTCAGCCAGCAATAACAGTGTGGCCCTTGTCAAAGTCATTTAGATCCTAATGCTTCCTCTTTATCTTGCTTCCAACACATCACAACTTCGAGATTCACATTCTGTCTAATACATCCCACTCCTTGGCAGGTGTCACTGTAATGAGACAATCAATGTTATTCACTTCACCTGCCAGTGGTCATAATGTTATGGCTGACCAGTGTAAGTATTTCCTTTTTTGCTCGCATGTGGCTATTAAAATATTTATATCTGTTGTCGGCCTGTCTAGGGGCTAAAGTTCCTGACTGAAGCACTTGTGCCTACTAGCATAAAAAACAAGAAACACCCAAAATAAGACATTTCTCTCTGCTTTGCAGGTATCAAAGGTCATTTTCCAGTTCACACTGCAGCATTATGGTCTCATGAAATAAATCCCACTTTAGAAGGCATTCCCGAAGAAGCTGGGGGCCATGGTCAGTCCAAAAAGGGGGTTGGCTGGCTAGATCAGAATGTCTATATCTAAATCTCTGGATATTACCAGCCCACTTACTGACCTCACTTCAAAGGGGGCACCAATTCCCTTCCAGTGGACCGAGCAATGCTAATAGGCTTTCTTGCAGGTAAAGGCAGTATTAAGACCTATGATTGAATTGTCTCCCTTTCTGTGGGTTGTTCTTGAAGAGTCAGCTGCAGACAGTTCTTTTCCCCAGATTAAGCTGGGTGGTAGGGATATGTAAACTGTAAGAGTAATCGAGTATTCGCATTATACTTTCGACTAAACTCTGCTAACACCTTTCCATGTGTCAGTGAAAGCACGATCAAGCATCAGCTACAAACAGAGAGAAGTAAGGTCGAACCAGAAGGTAACATATGATGGGTCTCACACTGTGTGCTGCTTGTGTCCTTGCAGGGAAGCTGGCAGCCAGAAGGAGAACAGAGTGTGTGATACAGCACTGAAGTGCATGTGTTCACCACAAGCATGCGTGTTTAAAGGATTACTGAATCTGAGAATAGGATTTAGAATAAATTTGCTGAAAATGTGCAGACTTCGCTTAAGTCCAAAATGCAAGCAGAAGTAAAACAGCCCATCTATCCATGACACGTCTGATTTCTAAACTATTACACTTGTTTGTTCAAATAAAAATCTATATTCATAAAAAAAAAATACGGTGAGTTGTATGAGGAGGGTTTGCTAAAACACAAAGCAAATTGCTGCTTCTTAATTACTTTAACATTTCCAACTGTACTGGCCTGATAGTGATGTACTACCAAGCACTACTGGATGCGGTCCTGCATTAAAAGCCACAGCCATACAACCAAAAGTTCATATGGCTTTGAGCAAAAAACAGTCTATGTCTCTGATGTAGAATTATCCAATGGCAAAGAGAAGTGAAACACACACCCACACACAGAGGTAGATCAGATCCGACATGTTTGAAGTTAAATATTATTTTTTCACGGTTTGCAACGTTGGTTTTATTGGCTGCCATCTTGAGTCCTGCTCTCGCATCGACATGGCATGTATGCTGTGTTTATAATTTTCAGATAATTGTGCCTGTTGCAGGTGCCTTCGCCAGTTGTATACAGGATTGGGGATTAAGACATGCAGTAGTCCACAGCCGTAGTAGGATTAAGCAGGTTGGCAAATAAATAAAATGTTCTTTCCATGATACTTGAGCTTCCAAAGTTCTTCTAATGATAATTGGATTAGGAAAATGCCCTAGGTAGAAGTACACGTGTGTGTGTGTGCACATGCTTGGTACCCTGCAATAGACAAATACCCCGTCCTTCCTTAGTTTTCAGTGTCCATGGGCTAGGATTTGGATCTACCATGACTGTGACCAAGATTTGATTTTAACCTAAAATGAAGTGTTTACTGAGGATGATTGACTGAATGAATGAGTGTTCGCCCGTTTCTGCCCTTCCCACCTGAGGTCAGAATCAGAATACTTTACTGACCCCAGAGGAAATTGTGTAGGTCACCAGTGCTCTCTATAGCTATAAATGTTAATTCTACAGGTAAGTCTACTCAAGTTAAACAAATATAAAAGACAGATGTGAAAATACAGCTGAGCCCCCCCCCACCACCCCCCCACCCCCCCCACACACACACACAAGATTTGCAAAGAGCCTGGGAGCATAAAATTACATAGAATAGACTTACCAGATGTTGTTCAAGTCAGGATAATTTTCCCTAGGTTAGATATTAAATTAGTGCACTTATATACTTACTCACTTGAAAAGCCTGGTGTCAAAAAAAAATGATCATGTAGCAAATTATTAGACTTGGCATTGTACAAGACCTTTCCAAAGTCATTTGGTAATTTTCTTTTACTTCGGATGTAGCATACTCTTCATCATACTTGTAGCCGTATAGGCAATACCACTGTGCACATCACAAATGCACGCTTTTAGCATATACATCTTTCTCTGCATACGTGTCTTACATCTTGTAAGGTACTTAGCAGGATGAGATATGAGAAGGTTTGATATTTATTCCAGGATCTGGTGTCATATTTCATAAATAATGCATACTATCAACACACCATTGAGGTGGATGCCATGCTCCATTTTGCAATTTCCTCAAAACAGGGAGTCTAATCTACCATCCACATCAGTAATGTTGGTGTTTAAATGCACACTTCAGAAGGAGGGCACTGTAAATTTCCTCTGTAAAGTGCTGATAAGGTCAACTGTCAGACTTTCAATGGCACAAAAGAAGACTGAATGAAAACCGGGATGCTCTGTAAAGGCTCTTTAAGCTGTTGAGGTGTCTGTCACACATGCCATTATACGGACTTGGGCCTGGCCTATAACAAGCTTCCTGGGATATGAAAGAAATGCACATAATAAAGAGAGCCTTCAGCAGGCTGCTAATGATTGAGTGTGTGTGGCGTTGTGAGGCAGCACAGGTCTGTGCCCGTGTGCAGCTTGTGAATAGACTTTCTATTTTTAAAGATACGGTTCCCAGTGCTTTATGTCAGACTAGCTTGAGAACACATGCAATTTACACTGAAGTATACTGGGAGCATGTGAAATCTTGTAGTGATCATGAGCTGAGTTTCCATTCAAATATTTTGCAGTTGTTAACAAATTCCAAACAAATTGGCAGAGCAAATAAATCAGGAGGTTCTATGAAATATGCTCAGACAAAAATTCTGAAGATGACCTAAAATGTTTAGGAAAAATAAACAAAAGTACAATATCTAAAGTGCATTTGCAAAGTTGCTTTGACCTGCACAGAGAAAAATAAAATGATGATTTAACATTCATTTATTTTTCCAGCCTTTCATCACCACTGCATAACAGCTGAGATTTTTTAAATTAATTAAAACCACCACCACCTTGTTTTACCATCCAGCGGCACTTGAGCATTCCCTGCAGCTTTGTTTATTTTCATCATATATATTTTGTACCTCAGTCAAGCACAGTTACAGATATTTACAACTAATACACATTTATTATGACCAGCTAGACAAAACCCACGCAAACTCATATGGGACTCATACCCAGGACCTTCTTGCTGTGAGGAGAATTTGCTAAACTTTACAACACTGTGCCACCCACTACTGCATATACTGAAGTGTAAAAAATATAGAGTTAGAGTTTTAGGGTAACATTGAATTACCAACTTTCTCATGGCATTTAACTCTAGCCGGACATTCTGACATTAACCTCTAGATTGGTTAGCACGTCCGATTCACAGCAAGAAGGTCCTGGGTTCGATTCCCAGCTCGGGCGTTTCTGTGTGGAGTTTGCATGTTCTCCCCGTGCTT
>JBCNYG010000023.1:15240205-15250453 GCA_039654305.1 Porochilus rendahli | reverse complement strand
CGGCTGAGATGGGCGCCAGCCTCCCCGCGACCCTAATTAGGAATAAGCGGTTCAGAAAATGAATGAATGAATGATTATTTTTATATAATCCAACAATCTTGTATGTGACGAGATGTACAGTAGGATTATAAAGGCAGCACGCTGATGACTGACCTTTCGGATGGAGGTAATAGACCTGTTCCGTTAAAGCCTGTTTTCCTTAATTGAACTTATTTACTCCTGTTTGTAATCATGTCCAAAAAAATAAATGAATAAAAGCTGTATTATTTTATACACTGCTCAGCCAAAAATAACATAAATAAAAAAGTCGCACTTTAATATTTTCATGGAGAGCATGTAGCCTTGAATACAGCATGTCATCTCCATGACATTCTTGCTCCGGTTGGTCCGGTCGAGGCCCAGCAACATTAATGTGGCAATAAAATGAAATCAGCTATTGATCTGAATGTAGTGAATGCGCAGGTTATCACACCGATGCAGTTTTCGTTCCCTGATCGCGCGGATATAAAATAAAGACTCAAAGTGGTTAGGAAAAAACCTGCCCCAATGCATTATGGGTGCGAGGTTGTGAGTTGTGAGTGATATCAGGTATCGTTTTAAAGTGTGTCTTTGTAGCTTGATTTAAAAGAAACACCGTTAACAGCAGAGCACTGTTGAAAAAGAAAAAAAGCGTCTAGACATCAAGTTGCTTTTGGGACGTCAAGAAAAGCGTACAGCGTCCGTCCGTCCATCTCTCCATCCTTCCGGCGTACGGGTACACAAGGGAGCCCTGTGTCATTCTTTGAACATTTTATTTCTTGAAAAAGAAACGACGCAAGAAATGTTTCTGGGAGAGATAAAAATAGAGAACAAGAGGCGTAAAATACTCGGGTCACGTGATGTCACGTCATCATTAATGAGATGAAATAAATAAAGAACAAATGATCCTGTTGTTATTAAAATGTTCTCTTAAGCTGCGGGTTCTAAATGGTGTACTTTGGTACACGGTGTACGAGACTGAGATTGCGTGTTTGGTTCCCTCATCTTTACTCCCTTCTCTAAACGAGTTATTAAAAGGAATTCATCTTGGTATACGTAGGATACGTGGATGGGGTTTGAGCGTCCCCACCAAAAACTGCTCAAGTAATGGAAATCATACGGGAGCTCCGCTTTAAGGCACCGCATTAATCTATATATTAAATTTAAATTCATCTTGAGTTTTAATCTCCAGGTTACTCACTTATGGGCCACATCATAATTAAAGCTGGGAGAACCCTGTTAGCACTTTTATCTCTCCTGCATCTTCTCTCCTCCGCTCGAGCCGTTAATCTGTCCCTATAGGCCCGTGTGGTTGGTAAGTAAATGAGACTGCCAGGCTCGGCGATCCGAAGGAGTCTACCAGGACTGGCTATCGAGACATAAGACCTGAAAGTTCTCTTTCACACAATCCATCCACCCTTTTATAAGGTCTAACCCTGGAGTACTCGAGCTCATTAAACAATGGTTGTTTTGAGATTTTGACGTCACACATGGCCAGGCTATTGGAGCCTGTAGCTACGGACAGTGGTTCCGATTGTAGTCGGGTTCATAAGATTCAGCAGCGATAATAAAACTGGTAATATCAGACAACATACAGGTCGTCCTTTTATTTCATTAGATTAGCAATTATGGCGGCACGGTGGCGTAGTGGTTAGCACGTCCGCCTCACAGCGAGAAGGTCCTGGGTTCGATTCCCGGCTCGGGCGTTTCTGTGTGGGGTTTGCATGTTCTCCCCTTGCTTGCGTGGGTTTCCTCCGGGTACTCCGGTTTCCTCCGACAGTCCAAAAACATGCACAGTAGGCTGTTCCAGATCACCCCTAGGTGTGAGTGTGAGTGCGAATGATTGTGTGACTGATGGTCTGCGATGGCCTGGCGAGCTGTCCAGGGTGTACCCCGCCCTCGCCCAGAGTCGGCTGAGATGGGCGCCAGCCTCCCCGCGACCCTAATTAGGAATAAACGATTCAGAAAATGAATGAATGAATGACTTTAAACTTAAACACCACCACTCGTACGTGGCCCTTCTACTCTTCCGTAGTAATTGTCCTCAAACATGTTGTTTACAGTATTGCACAAGTAGCATTCACTTATGAAGTTTCTATAACATGATTTTGGGTTTTGGTAAAACCAGACAGGATTTTTCAGCAGTGTAAATTAATAAGCACACAAATTAAAGAATCTACACGGTGGACCATCTTAAACCTGGTGCAATAAACAATGGAAGTTTTTTTTTTTTATAAATATTGTCAAGCTATTTTATAACTAATTTTTCACTCGTCAGTTTGAATTTATTTCGGTTGGGATCGTAGTGAGGAGGTTAATTTAAACAACATCTTGCACAGTTGCTGATTTGGCCAGTTGCCTGGGCTACAATGGACTGGTTGCAATGTGCTGTGCTGTCTCACACCAATCTAAAATAACAGCTTAGTACTACACAGGAACTGATTGGTCCGTTACCTTTGGGTTGATATTAGCGTATACTACACAGCAATGATGCGAACTGATTGATCCGCTTTCTGAGAATTAAAACCAATTATCCTGAGTGGATAAGGCATGAATCAAAAAGATGGACATTCATGGTTTGTCACAGTCAGTTGGAGCATCATTTCACACTTGTTTTTCACAAATAGAGCCTGGTGATAGGGTTCAAGCCCCACTGTCACTGAGCTGTGACTGCTGCCCCCCCAGTGCAGCTAACTGGGTTATCGAAGGCCAGCCATGTCTCTCAATGTCTATGGCGAGAAGCATGTGAAAGAACCATTGCTGCTACCCCGCCCAGAGTTGGCTGAGATGGGTGCCAGCTTCTCCGTGACCCAAATTAGTATTAAGCGGTTAAGAAAATGAATAAATGAATGAATAGTACATAAACTTTGAGGATTGCTTTTGTTTTCATGAATTAGCTACACAGTGCCTTGGAGCGCGTGGAGCTCCCCTGACCTACCTCAGTCCTGGTTAAAATAAATTTGCTGGTCTTTATGCTTCTGTACAGTATTTTAATTTTAGTGCGTGGACCTTACTTGCCTGTCATGGTTGAAGTATTAATTATTTTTTTGAAATAAAAAGACATGGAAGAAATAATCCTAGTTAGGGTCACAGGGAGGCTGGCACCCATCTCTGCGAGTGCAGAGTCGAGCAGATCTCAGAGTACCTCTCTTATTCCTGATTGCCCCGGCTGAAAGTTGTTTGTTTATCTGTGTGGTTATTTCTGCTGTGAATTTGAACTCTGGTTGTTATTTTAACGATTTCTGGATTTGCTGGTATTATTCCTCTTTAATGTGAGCTTGCACTCTGTCTGTTCTATTAGCTAGGATTTTGGATTTGCCTGTGCTTCTGATAGTCATGATTGCCCTTGTAGAACTGTGATTGTTTATCCGACCGCGCTTCTGAATTTGCCTGTGTTGTTCTTGTTTGCTGTGACTTGAGCTCTGACTGTTATGTTGACTATGTTTCTGGATTTGCCTGCTGTTGAACTTGAACTTGCTGTAGACCTTCCTATTATTGAATTTTTTTTAATGAAGATTTTTTTTTTTTAATTGCATACCCTTGTTTCCTTAGCTGATCTATTCATGACATTGTATACGTTTCATTTTGTAACAAAAAAACCCCTAACAATTACTAATCCTACTTTGTAACTTGGTCTGTAAAGTGTGAATGTCATAATTATATGTGATTACAAACAAATTTACTTTCATATAATGCTATGAAATCAAAAATCTATTAATTCGAGATCTGTTGAACAAAAATCAGAAGCTATATGACTGGGTACTTGCCTGTTGTCAGCTCCCCGTCAGGTGCTACTATCAGGCACATCTCTGGCAGTATTCTCCTCCACATTACTACAATGTTGTGACTCAATATCTTCACATGCCCCCTCCCTCGGTATCTATTCACACCAATTTCCGTTAAAATCATTTGGTAAAGTTTGCTTCTTTCAGCTCAAATCTTTGACTAAATACAACTTTTTTTATTCGTAAAAGACCTGTAAACATCAATTGTATGTCAATCCCAGCCATCAATGGGTGCCTTCCATTGGTTTGCTTTTGCAGGTAATTAGCGGAATACATTTGCATGGTTTTTAGACTGAATGTATGCCTCTATTTTTCAAAATAAGTAATAGATAAAGAACAATACATGTTGTGCACATGGCCAGTTCAAGTAAAGTAAACTGCATGAAGTTACAAGAAATTAGTAAACTGTGAAAAAAAGGTGAACTCCTCCTTTAATACAAACTTTTTACTCGCAGCCATCAGGCTGTTGGGGTATTGATGCTGTTCCCTTTCCTGTCACGGTCCTCGGGCTATTTTTATCAAGAACTGCTGGTGCCAAATCCTGATATCCTCGAGGGTTCTTATGCTGCATAGGTGTGTGTAGGTTTGTCAGTTTCTCTGTTTGACCATTGACCTTGTCAAAATGACCTTGACCTTGTAAATTTCCTCCAGGCTATTTCTGCTGGGAAGAAGAAAGTTTGCATGCAGCTTTGCTATGTGTGTAGGTGTGCATAGACCTGTCATTTTTTTCTGTTTGACCTTTGTCCTTGTAAATATTGTCTAGGCTAGTCATGAAAAATTGCTGGGGGATCATTCTGAAATTTGGCAGGCAGGTTTCCTGTGATGTGTAGGTGTGCATAGGCTTGTGTTATATATATAATAGTTATATATAATCTATATAATAGATATAATGTGCAGAAACGTCAGTCCAGCTGGTTGAGCCTGCAGAGGCAAACCTCACTGCTGGAGCACAGATTACAGACCAATTTATAAATCCATTAATTGCATTGAAGTCATTATTTCAAATGAAATGGCCTAATTAAGAGGAAATCATATATTCATATAGAATGCATTTGCTCACAGCTATTTCTTAAACACATTCAAATGAATCATTTTTAAATTATTATTATTTTCATTCATTTTATTTAATTTAGGATTTGATTTTTATTGTTCATTTTAAATAAGAGTATTGTTCTAAAATCTGGAAACAGTCTGAACAGCAAACCGTGATGTGCAGTGTGTTTCCATCTGAAAAATAAAGTTTGGAAGGCAAGGTTGGTGCAGATTCATGTTATTGGCTTAGTGTAGAGAAGAAGAACAGGAAGAGGACTTTCAGGCTCTGTGATATTTGATAATGCAGCCAGTTTCACGAAAAAGCCTGAAGCTAGGTAATATGACTTAAAAATAATGTCTTTCTTTAAAAGAAAGTGATATTTCTGATAAATCATAATACAATATTCAGTTGTTTGGCGATTTGAATGGTCATATCGCAATACACTAATTTGTCTGAGCATTGCCTAGCTCTAAGTTGTGCGAACAATGACTGGTGTTGGTTTCTGAAACAGAATAATTAATATAGCAAGAGGGTACAATAGAGATGCCCATTTTATAAAAAAAAAAAAAATCCCCAAAACAAACTAACAAAAAAAACACCCTGTGGCTTTTTGGGCATGAGACCTTATTAATTTTTCCTTATTTTTGTTTGTTTGTTTTGTTTTAATTACCTTCAATTCATCTGTGATCTCTGTCTAAGCAACTCTACATTTATACTAAGATTGTGTGTCCTACCTACATATTTGGAACTACAGACAAACTGCATCTGCTTTCTCCAGATGAAGCTTGTTAGGGGTTGCGAAAAGCAGGTTGAATTATTAAATAGTAATCGTGTTGCTTGTTGAGCATGTACTTTGGATATAAATTCTTCAGTGATGTGTGTGCTGGGTGGGGTTGGGGGCATTGAAACAAAACTGAAAGTAAAAGTTTTGAAGTTTTGAAGCCAAGCAGTGACTTTGACTTCAGCTGTAGGGAAAATATGTGTTACATTCACATCTAGTACCTTTTAAAAGGTATTCTATAATAATATTTGGCATGAAAAAAACTTTTTTTTTTGCAAGAAATGTACAAATGTGCAGGATCTCTTTTCTGTTCCAAAAATCAGTATGTTTAATTGTCAAGTGTGGGGAAAAAAAAAAACAATTTTAGAGTGAAAAGCTGGTGTGGTTTATACAATTAGCTGGTTATAATTAAGATAAACATTGTCTTCAGGTCTGTGCAAATATAATCTTTGAAAGCCTCTACTCATCCATAAAGAAAAGTCACCTTTCAGCACTAGTAACTAAAAGCAGTGCATTCAGCTAATAAATGTGCCTGCAGGGTCAGATAATAAATACAGTGGAAGCCTGTCCTGAATAATACGATTAAAGCTCTCATTTGGTGAACTAAATTAGAAGCAGTCCAGCCATTACAAGAACTGACATAAAATCCCTAGTTGTATACTTAGTCAGTCGCTACTGTAGGTAAAACTCGAAAAATCTTATCTTATAGAAGGTCATTTTTTCAGTAAATATTGAAAATTAAGTGAAATATTTCAAGCCTTTACAGTTTTGATGATTATGGCTTACAGCTTATGAAACCCTAAATTCTAAATCTCAGAAACGTAGAATTTTATATAAAATCAATAAAAAAGGATTTTAAATACAGAAATGTCAACCCTCTGAAAATGATATTCATGCATATGTACTCAGTACTTGGTTTGGGCTCCTTTTGCAAAGGCTTGAAATATTTCACTTTGCATGTGGGTTTTATTTTTTTTTGGTTTACATTTTTTGGACTATTTATGACTTAGTTGATGAAGGAAGTTGTGTGCTTCTGGTAGACTAAAGCAACGAGCCAGCTGATTCTTATGTAAGCGCAAGCTATGTAAATTCTGCCCTTGACTTAAGTGCTGTTTCAGCTGCGCACCTCTGAGGGATGTAGTAAACAAGTGCCGCAAGGTGGCAAAACACCATGTTGCAGTTGGCCCTCTTCTGTACGACTGCCTACACCAACACATAGTTAAAATGATAAAAGGCAGCTCAAAGTTCATGCCTGGGTCTCATTGTGTTGAATATGCTCTGACTAATTTCCTACCACTTGCATGATCACATGTGCACCACATTCAAATGTGTGCTTACTTCAATGTGTTCTTACGGCCACAACTCAGACCACACCATGCACCTCCCTCGCACATACCGCATTCTTACTGCATCAGTTCCAGATAAATACTGTTCCATGTGCTGCGATTTTTCATTTGTTCTGCAAGTTTTCTTCGTTCAACAGGTCTGCACCACACTAGGTTTTAGTTACGTATTTGCTTTGTCAGTTCCATCATTGCTACGCCCTAGCTCATACTGGAACCTAATTTAACCATGTCTGTGCTATGCTTTTTTTTTTTTAAACATGTAATTTAAAAAATGTCTGAGTCATGCATCATTCCTTCATTCATGAGGTCACCTCTATTTTAAACTTGTTTGCAGAGTGTGGGATTGAAGTGAGCAGGGGGAAAATTTGCATAACTGTAATGTGCATCACTGGAAGCACCAAAAAAAATGCTTAAGTGTGAATGGAAGAATCAAGCCGTATGTTATCACTGCTGTTTCCTATTTCCTGTTCTTATTCAGCTTATTTCCAGTGGATTAAGAATGTGACATTTTGGTCTAGGAAGATAAAAAAATCAGTATAAGTACTTTAATTATATCCTGGATATGACCAGCAGTCAGTTCTCCATGTCTTATTAGAAGGCATCTTGGACAATGAATTTTTATGGATGTGTGTAGTTACATCATATACTCACTTATTCCTGATTTCATATGACGTCCATTTACATGGTTGAAAAGCCTTTGTCCAATGTACTGTGTTCTTCAGTGGAATGTACATGTGCCGCTTTGTATTTCACTCAATGACGCAGCCTTTCTGAGTCTGCCAAAGGACTATTAAAAACAAGGGAAACCTTTCCTGGGAAGCTAGGGTTCAACGCTGAGTTAAGTCATGTTGATCACTGGTGTGCAGTCCCTTTGTGTTATTTATGATTCATTTTAAGTAATCCTTTATAGTTGTTTGTTTAGCGTCACAGTTTTTCACTACTCTAAGAAGGTAGTTGTAGACATCCAAACTACAATACATTTTCATCAGTTCTGTAGTATTTACACATGGATTTGTTTTAGTTGAAATCACCCATGGGAAAAATTCATATATCTAACCGTTGAGATTAAAGTGAGTATTTATGCATCTTTACACAACAAATTGTAAGCGTGGGTGGGGTGTAATAAGAGCAATTGTCTGTGTTAAGTTTACTAAATATTATTTGGTGAATGAGTTGAATTTGATATTTTTAAGCATGGCACATGGGTACCTGAATAGCATTTGCACGTTACAGCTCCAGGGTTGGGGTTTGATCCTGAGCAGAGTTCTGTGTCAGGTCAAGTTTATCTTTGTCACGCCAGCGATATACATAAAACAAACAGCAATCTAAGTGACAACATGAATTGTACACCGATGCGCATAGCAGCCCAATACGCACAAAAAGCTGCAGTGCACTGAGCCTGACTCATTTCTATCATAGCCTGCATTAACAGTTTCATCACTCTGTGCTATGCTAGCTCTACTCTGGGATCAGTTAAGATGTACTGGCTTTTGCTCCCCACACACTGGTTGTTCTTCTATGTATCATGTATGCTAGGTTCTTACCAGGATGCCACTGCATACCAGGAACACCCCAGAACATTTTGGAGATAAATAGCTGTTTTGAGGATGAATAAACCAAGATGTTTAGCCATCAATTAAATTCAGTTTTATTTCTTTAGCACTTTTTACAATTGAGATTGTCAGAAAGCAACTTTATGTAGTAAAAGAAATAATAAAAAGAGACGATTAAACATTTCTTCTACAAGCCCAACATATCCCTAATGAGCAAGCTCACGGTGACTGTGGCAAGGAAAAACTCCCTCAGAGGAAATGAGGATAAAACCTTGAGAGGAACCTGATTTAAAAGGGAAACCTATTCGCATTTGGGTGAAACCAGATAAAAACTTTACCAGTTTAACATGAAGTCTGTAGGTTATACCACAACTTTAAGTCCTAAATCATTTTATTAAAAATGTTTATATTACCAGCAGTGAAAAGTCATTTTTACAGTCTTTGAATGCACATCTAGGTCCATATGGATCATCATCAGCAGGAGTGAGGGGCTTCCAAGATCTGAACTCCAGCCAGCAGCAGCACACCAGGATGGACCACAAGTCTCCGAAAGCAGGAGGATCAAGATCACTGTCTTTCCAGAAGGAAGCATGTGTACCTCAGCAAAACAGAGAGAGAAAGAGAGAGAGAGCTTGTTATGTATGCTCATTATAGTGAAATGGTAGAAGAGGAGTTAATTAGTGTTAGGTGCAAGCAGGGATTCCAGCATAACGGACTATGGCAGCATAACTAATAAGAGAGAAGCAGAAGGAAGGCAGACCCTGTGACATTAGGCAATCAGCCACTCCACTGTTACCAATCACAGTGTGGCCCTTGTCAAAGTCACTCAGATCCTTATACTTGCCTATACTATACATACTTTTCCTGCTTCCAACACACCAACTTTGAGAACTGACTGTTCACTTTCTGCCTAATACATTCCACTCCTTGGCAGGTGCCACTGTAACCAAATAATTAGTGTTAGTCACTTCACCTGTGTGTGTGAGAGAGAGGGAGGGAGTGTGTTAGTTTAAAATGAATACACTATATATTATGATTGGAAAGGACATTGTAATTGGACAAAATATTGCGAACAAACGATATACTAATCAATAAGCGACCAGTGTGGAAGGTTAAGTTTAAATTAAAACGATGAATGAATAATTGTTTTAGTATATACTACATGGGAAGCAATAAAAAGCAATTCAGAACAAGTTTTATGTTGTGGTTTTTTTTTTGTTTGTTTTTTTTTTTTGTTTGTTTTTTAAATCATCCCTGTGCAGTATGCTATGTAGTAAGCTAAACACTACGAGTGAATATTATTCACATCCTGAGCAATAAATACAGAAATTCAAAGTGCATTGTAAACTAGGCTCATTTGTTTTTGTGGTGAAGGTGTGGTATGGAGTTTTGCATTTTCACCTCAAGTCCACATGAGTCTCTTCCAGGCTCTTAGGTTTCTAGCTATAGTAGGTGTATTGCAAGGCTGCCGTGGATCTATAAAAAGTACTGAATTAATTCATATAAAAATTTAATTTGTGTTAAAATGTTTTAAACTCAATTTCAGATCTCAGAAGTATTCTGAAACATGCTAATATATGCTAAGACATGGGATGTAGGCTTTTTATCATTATTTTATCTTTTGTTTATTTAAGAAAGTTCTTATTTAAAATCTCGTGTGTGTGTGTGTGTGTGTGAGTGTGTGTATGTATATGTATGTATATATGTGTGTGTATATACAGTATATGTGTAT
>JBCNYG010000023.1:15166368-15177958 GCA_039654305.1 Porochilus rendahli | reverse complement strand
GCAAGTATGGGGAGAACATGCAAACTCCACACAGTAATGCTCTTTGCCAGGCCTGGGATGCAAAGCCATGATCTAGCAATGCCGTGGACATGCTAATCACTATGCCAAAATCCTCCCTTAATTTCATTCTAACTGTAATCACAATGAATGAATGAATTGATGGGTGGATGGATAAGTGAATAAACAAATGGATTAATTAAAGGATGGATGAATGAGATATGGTTGGGGTTGTTTTTGTTTGTTATTTTAGGTGGCGTGAACTTGGGGCTATGTGCTTGCATTAGTAAGATGAGTTTTTTATTGTGTATTGGTCATGTCAAGCATTAAAAAATCTAAGAAGAGGTTAATAAATCTTGTAGATAAAACATTGCTATATGGAAAGACTTACTCATACTGTTCACCTTAATCACTACAAAAATCGCATTTTGGCCACCTCCTTCGTGAACCCATCGCATTTCAAACATGGTTGACATTTCTTTGAATGCTGCATAATGAGGCTCTGACCCGGAATGGTCTCAAACACTTCTTAAACAGTTTGCTCATGATAGGACGAAAAAATCACAACGTCGTTTTGCTCACAAATTATTAATTTTTTTGTTCACAAAGAAAAACGACAAATTGGAGACTTCCATGCCGAAAGTATGAGACTTGCCAACATCTGCCATATTCCGCATATTTTGTCATCATTCATATTTTATTCCCATTTTGTTTGTGCTAATAACGTGAATATAAAGTAAATGGTTAGAGAACAAAAAGCAAACAAAATGCAACAGGAGATTTGCTTTTTTTTTCCACTTTACATCCATAATCCAATCACAAACTTACTGAGTCTCAAAGACTATCAGGTGATAGTCTCGCAACTTTCGCACAATATACGTATTTAAGCCGCAAAATATCCGCTTGCATCTTGACGCATATTTCAAAATTCACAAAAAAAAAACTCACTCGTTTTTCTATCGCACCCCTAGTGTGATCACCCCCTTACTGGTTGTTAAAAAGAAATTCATTGTCTGAATAGATTTGATCAGTCTATTTTTATGCCAGCAACATAAATTATTAGCAATTTTTTTATTATCAGAGGCTGTAATGTTTAATTCTTAAAACTCATGTAGCTCAGATTTTTTCCAGGAAACTCTGTTTAGGATTCTGGCTTACATGAGTTCTGCTTAAGCTTAAGCACTATCACATAGAGGAAGTGCTGATGTAGTGAATAACATTATGGCATTCATTACAACAGCAAGATGTGGAGACCCTTACTGCAGTAATCAGGAAGTCAAACTGTATGTGGTGAACACAGCAAGTGGAGCGATACGCATAATGAAATGCTCTAATGTTGTTGCTTTAATTAGCAGCACTCTCAGAATGCTACTTGTCTAATATAATTAGTCGACTGTAACTAAATAATGAACAACCCCTGGCAAAAATTATGGATGGATGGAAGATGTTCATTCAGTTGTTTATTTTGTAATAAATAAGTAAATAAACTAATCACAGACATTTAACTTTTTTCTTTTTTAATGCCAACCTTCTGGCAGTAAGACACATTTTAAAAAAGAACAAAAATTGCTGTAGCTGGTTGCAGTTTTTGTGTGTGTGTGTGTGTGTGTGTGTGTGTGTGTGTGTGTGTTTGTGTTTTGGCCCTGCAGTGGTCTGGCAAGCTGTTCAGGATGTAGCCCGTCTTCGCCCAGAGCCTGCTGAGATGGGCACCAACCTCCCGAATTAGGCATAAACGGCTTAGAAAATGAATAAATGAGTAGATCAAGCAGAGGAAAACAATGAAATCACCCAATTCTGAGGAAAATTTGGAAGAAAAGTGGAAGAAAAATGGAATCACCCTGTAATTTTGCAGACCTAATACAAAGCCAATCAGTCTGCAAATAAAAGAGTGCTTGCACACCTTGGTATGCTGTTGCACCAAGCTGACTGACATGAATCATGGCTCCGACATGAGAAATGTCAGCTGAAACAAAGGAGAGGGGTATAAAACGTCTTCAAGAAGGTAAATCATTATGAAATGTAGAAAAATATGGTGGGTGTTCCCAGTAAGCTGTGTCTAAACTCTGGACCAATTGCAAACAGAATGGGAATGCTGTAAAAGGGAAGCGTACTGATGGACCAAGGAAGACATCAAAGCGTCAAGATAGAAAACTTAAAGTAGTATGTTTTGAAAACAGAAAATGCACAACAGAACAAAAAAGCAGTGTTTATGACCGAACTGTCAAAATCAAAACCTAAAACCTAAAATCAAATGGGCTTCATGTACAGAAAAGCTCAAAGCCATCATTAACAAATTAATGGGGAACAAAAACAAGGTCACAGTGGGCTGAAGAAAAGCTGTGGACGACCGGATGAACGTGATACTTCGTGCCGAATCATCAATCTGCACTGGAAAAGTCATGCTGGAACTTTTGTTAGGTGTCGTTCCAATGAAATTTATGAAGATGACTGCCTGAAGAAAAATATGCAAAATTCCACGAATACATTAATGATATGGGGCAGTGTGTTAGGTAAATGTACAGGAGTTTCCTTAGGGCAAAAAACGTGAAAACATTCCTTCAATTAGTCTACACCTCAAGCCCACTAAAAATATATATTTATACTGGATATATTAATATTATATTATATACAGTATATATAATATACATATATATTTATATACTAATATATATTTATACTAGAAATTGAAGAAAATGGTTCATGACAAAGCTCCAACTGTTAAGCTGATCTGCAACCGCAATAAAAGAAAGTTGGAGCTGGATTGATGAAGAGTTCTATTTGTCAATAGTTAAGTCCATGCCTCAGGAGATTTAAGCTGTGATAAAAGCCAGAAGAGGCACAACAAAATACTAGTGATGTAGCATGATTCCTTAATATTTTCCTCAGAATTGAGGGATTCTTTTCTTTTGTTACTTTCTTTTGTATTTGTTGTTTTTGTTGTTGTTTTCTTAAAGCAAATGGTTGGCATTTTGAATATAAATATTTTATAACATGTCTGTGATTAGTTTTATTAATATTATTATTATTATTATTATTATTATTATTATTATTATTATTATTATTATCATAATCATAGTAATTGTAATGTTAGTCATTTCGTTCATTCATTCATTTATTTTCTGAACCACTTAATCCTTATTAGGGTCGCGGGGAGGCTGGCGCCCATCTCAGCCAACTCTGGGCGAGGGCAGAGTACACCTTGGACAGCGCGCCATGCATGTCTGGCTTATTTCTTTCTTTCTGACAGTGCATGAATTGTTTTGCTACAGCACAACTGTTATTTGCATTTTATCCTTCTCGCAAACTGACTTTCGAACAGCATCATTTTAAAAGGACACATAGTGATTTGAAAGGAGAAAAACAGAGAAATATTTCGGCTTACTTTAAGAGCTGTGCTTTCACTATGTCATCTCTAAATAAAGTTTGTGAAGCAGAGTATTAAATGGATCTCAAAATGTTTTTGTGCTGTGGATAAAAGCAGCATTTTAATGGTGGGAGAGGAGAAACACTGTCCACTTTTCAGCATTTGTGCTCAATAAGAGCCTTTAGACTTATTAATTCCACAGCTTTTCAGGTATTTCACCTCAGGAAGCAATACCTGGAGAAACAACCCTTTATATAGGCCTTGTGCTTTTATTCAGCTTAATTTTCTTTTCTTTTTTCCTTCTTGTGTGTGTGTGTGTGTGTGTGTGTGTGTGATTTGTTTTTTTTTTTGTGTGTGTGATTTATTTTTAGAGGAAATGATCTATATGTATTGGCGTGTTTGAACATTTCGACTTTATATAACAAATTGATTTATTTGGTAATGTGTAGTTTTCTGGTAATATGTTCTGTGGCTGAAATATGTTAAGTTTCACTTGCCACAACGCCACCATTATTATGGCACAGGCTATATTCATTTCATGTAATGTATTAATTTAACTTTGTTGCTGTGCACACTACAGTGTGGATGTTTCTGAATTGAAAGTGTTGATTACCGCATTTAGAACATTTACTAAATACAAATAAAGTGACTCTAGTAATCTGGTAATTTGGGCTACGAGTGGTACATCAGCAAAATAGGTGACTATCTTTCTGGAGATTGTGAGATTGTCAAATTCACGTTGATGCACAAAGCCTTCTGGAAAACTCTGGAAAAAGAAGCCGAACTTTCCCAGGAGTGTGTTTGTGTTCCACCAACAAATGCTAAAAATTGTTGCATTGTTGTACCCTACCGCCTATACCTCAGGGATGTGGAGGAAGCTGGAGTATCAATCCCAGCTGACTTTAGTCGAGAGGCAGGGCCTAGCAGCCATTTACACTCGCATTCACATATGTGGGCAACTTAAAGTATCCAGGTGACCTAATGTGCATGCCTGTGGAATGTGGAAGGAAACCTTAGCACCCAGAGGAAACCCACACAAGCACAGAGCGACCATGCAAACTCTACACAGAAAGGCCGTCGCTGGCCACATGTCTCAAACCCAGGACTTTCTTGCTGTGATATTAGAGTACCTGCCACTGTGCCTAATTTAATTTCTCCATTCTAAATTAATTATTTATTTAATTTCATTTAAGAAGCAAAGTTGCCCCTAGATTAGTTTCTGGAAGAGACTGCACACAGCAGTATAATCACTGATGCTTTCAGTGGGAGGAAGGATGGAGGAGCTAGAGGAGCTTTCTAAGGTCAGAGATTATGTTAAAATGTCAGAGTTAGATCATGCACTTTCAGAGTTATCCCATGACATGCTGAATATCCATTTTGTAAAACACACAAAAAATTTCTGTTTAGCAGTGGTCATACCTGAGGTCTCTGGACATTTCACAGCGTATCTTGAGCTATAGCCTTGATTAAAACCAACATTGGAATAGAGTGGGTAAATGTGATCTCAGTGACTCTGATTGTGTTTTTACATTTAGGACACGAGAACTTTTCAGAGTTATGGGTAGAGTAGATTGCAGCTTAACTTCAAGAGACGTACAAACACCCGTTCATTTTAACTGAAATAGAAGGTGTGTCCAAACTTTAAGTGACATTTAAACCACACAGTATGTTTGCTACATATTACAGAGAAAGTTTATTACAGTGGGATGTTGTTGTTTTATTTGTTTTTTTTTTTTCATCATTATGAAACTCAGAATTTGAAACTATCAATTGTTGTAACATTCTGTAGTAGTCGTTGTCTGATCCTCCTCTTCATGAGGCACCATACATTTCCAACAGGAAACTGACCTGTCATGTACACTGTGAAGCCATTCGGTTGTAGCTCATGAAGAATGAACTCTATCATTGCCTTGCTGAATTAACTTGCTTAAACTTCTCAGCAAGAGACAGTGCCTATGCCTCTGTGTCAATTGTACTTTCACAGACACAAAACTCACCCATGTCAAGGATACTGATTTTGCACATTTTTTGTTGTTAATGCGAGTGGCTTTGTATTTTCTTTTTTGGCCCTGAGAACTCAAGGTCTGTTTTCCCTTTGGAGATTTTTATATATCTAAAATAAAAAAATCTAAAATGTGCAGCCAATTACAAGGTGCATGCTTATGCAGCCATAGCCATTATCTATAGTTCCTATCTGTAAAACTTAAGGTTCTATTAAATATCAGAAAATCTCCTTTTGAGAACCTTCCATTTACAAAATTATTGATGCAACAACAGTTTAGGGATTACCAAAGTCAAAGGCTATTGATGATGATCTGCTTTTATTGTATTTTTTTATTTAATTTTTTTGTATTTTTTTTATTCATGAATAAATGATTTTGAGATTATTATGAATGCAGGATGAGCTCTCTGTTTCTGTGCGTCAGGCAGGGTCACTTTTGACCAAAGTGCATGCAGCAGCCCGAGTCTGAGTGAAGGGAAGTTTAAGCAATAAAAGGCTTCGACATTTTCTACAGTCACTGCTTTAGTTATGATCTGAGGCCTTCCGCATACTCGTTGCAATTGTTCCTGTAATATATACTTAAAATGTCTTGGGCTTCTCGTAACCTTATAAAGTATCTCTCATTTCAATAAAACCTTAAATTGATCTAAAACAATAAGGATACTTTCAACCTATTCATCTATTTTTTTTTTATTCAGAATTAGAGTCTAAGTACTTTCTGGTGCATCATTAAATGAGCAAAAAGCAGAACACGGGCATGAACAGTCAAAATGGCTTTGCTGATCAGAAATATAATGATGGGAAAAAAAACATGAACATTTTTTGCTGAATTCTTACATACGTCTACAAACCGCATGGAGAACGAAACATTCTAGAAGCATCAGCATTAGGTTTTGAATTCTATGGAGTATGCGGAATACTGGTATTGCGGTTTAGTGATGTGAATTTTAAACACGTTATTGTGTCCGAGTCCTTTTCCCCTATCAGTTGCATGACCAAGCTTCAACTTTTGCAATGTTCACTTGTGGAAGTTCACTGCAGAGATGAACAAATAAATAAAACAGGGAGCACAGCTAGAAGGTCCTAGGTTCAAGTCTCGAGCTCTGAGAGAGCATTTTTTTGTGTAGTTTGCATGCTATTCATGTTTTTGTTTGGGTTTCCGCAGGGTTGTGTGTGGGTTCGGCAAATGAATGAATGAATGAATGGATGAATGGATGAATGAATGAACGAATGTCTGTCCATCTATAGTATCTAACTTAAACTCTTTTCCTTATTGTGATACTTGCACATTATACAATTCTCACCCCCACCCCCAGTTTTTAAAATGATATGCTAGTATAAAACAAGACGTGGATATACTGACAGATTTCCTGGAAGAAAGCAGCTGTACCCAGCCAGATAAATTCACCACAGAATTCACACCATATACCTATTTTCCTGAGCTTGTCTAGACACATGCACCAATGCAGACTGTTAGGCATTTGTATTTGGTTTGATCTAAGAAATGTAAAACTTGGGTTTTACATACATCTTACACTAGGAAAGTAATATTCGCCTTGAACATTTGCTTTTTATTTCTGTTGTCTCACTCTGACACACAACGATAAATTAAAATTCATTGAATGTACTTCACAACAAGACTGCTTGAACCTGTTTCTCTGGTTACCGGCCTTTTTCTGTAAGCACACAAAAGAGCAAACATATGCCGATAATGCACAGGTAAAACACAGGTGAACCTCAACGTGTTACCTGCTGGTTCTACATCACTCCTCTTAACCTACAGAGGGCGCTCTATTGTGACCTTTCTACCGTATACGGCAGATCAAATTATTTTATATACTGTTAGAATAAGTAACCTTGCATGTGAAGATACTTTTAAATGATCTTGTGTTTACAATGTTGTCAGTGCCTTTTTCACTACATCATATTAAATCTAGTTTATTAGCTGGGATTAAGGTGTGTGTTTGTGTGTGTGCTTTCAGACAGCAGTCCATACACATGGTGGGTTGGCAGAGGTAATGAAAAGCACTTCTACTGGGGTGGTTCTGCACCGGGAGTCAAGAAATGTGCCTGTGGAATTGAACGCAATTGCACAGACCCCAAATACCCCTGCAACTGTGATGCTGATCAAAAACAGTGGTGAGTAAATTAGCAATGGGACCTCGGTTTAATCCACTGAGAAAGCAAGTTCGACCACAGGAAGGATGCAGTGTCGTTCACACCCCCCACAGAGCTATGCCATGTTTTCCTATTAAAAAGTCTTAGATCTAATGTCCCTGTAGAGAGTATGAAGAGAACCTCTACAGACGCACCTGACCTTTATAAGTTGTAGATTTGTGAGCAGTTGTGATAAGAAAAACACCTGGTGCCTTCCCAGTGCAATTCCAAACATGAAGTATATCTTTTCCTCATCTATTTCCCTAACAGCATACACAAGATTTTGTACTGGAGCATTGTGATCTGAAGGGTAAACCTTATGATGCCAACTCGGCCATTAAATGTAGGTCAGAATCACCCATTGTGAAGCTTGTGTTGATCATAGCCAGAGATCTCTTGATTTCTAGTGTAGTTTTGTGCTCAGCAGAATGAGAAATGGATTAAGCTAATAAAATGTTTACTGCTGTGCCACATTAATGTGCACTTTTGTAACTCGTGTTATTATGTGTTGGTTTTAGTGTCACATAGGCTGAGAGTAAGAATTTAACCTATTATCACGCATTTACATAAAGGCCCACAACAAAGAAGTGCCAATTTACTGATGCCACTATCGGGCTAATTACTTACTCCGACTGTGGAAGCATGGATAATAACAATATCTAATAGTATGCCATTACCCACCACTTAATTGCCTCGCTTTCAGGTTCATAATAGACAGTCAAAGGCAAAGTAATCTAAATCCCTGTTATCATTTATTTTTACTGAGAGAAACAAGATGGCACATACAAAAGCAGCAGCCCCTCAATTACCACATGTGGGTGCAACTTTCTCTATTGTTCTATGTCCTAGACACCCTATACATATTACGTACAAATAGAATATGCTACTTCATGTCAGGGCATGCAATTATAGAATTCCCATTGTGTTTTCACGGGATACGGAGGAGATATGCAGCCTTGGACTGTTGTGCTGACTGCTGTGAAAGGAGGCAGAAGAGGAGCAGGAGGGGTGTGACCCACACTAGACCAAGTGCTAGCTCAACTAGAACAGCAATGCTGTTAAATCTGTCTTGGGTATTTGCTTCCTTGACAACAAGTTGGAGAAGCTGCACTCACTGAATTATTTAGCATCGTGTTTGCGCCGGCTGTTTACATTGCTCCCAGTCTAAAGTAACACATCCAGGCAGTTTTGATTGCCGATTGCTTAAACCTATTGAGTCCCAAATCCAGAAATGTGTGAATTTTGAGAACAGAGAAAAGCATACAGGACTTGGTCTATCCCAACATCCCAAAGGTATACATATCACACACACACCCTCCCCATTACCACCATGTGGGCCACTCTGACCACATTTTTTTTACCACAAAATAATGGTTTGACGAGAAGAAGATGAAAGCTTTGTAATGGCCCAGCCAGAGCCAAGAGCTGTAAGCAATTGAAAATCTATTGATTGACCTGAGGAGAGGTGGGCACTGGAGATATTCTCGAAATCGGACAGATTTGGAGTACTTTTGCAATGAAATGTGGGCAAAACAATCGCCAAGCCATGCCATACTAATAGACTCTTATCCAAAAGTACTGAAGAAAAGCACCAAAAGAAATGATGCTTCTACAAACTGCCAGGTTAAGGGTGTGAATATTTACACAGATGGATTATTTAAAGTTTTTTATTACCTTTTCCAAGGAGGTTATGCTTTGCTGTTGTTGCTTCTTTGTGCAAAAAAAAAACTTTTATGATTTTTTTTTTCCTGGAGGGGCGAAGTATAGCCCAAAGGAAGAATCCATTTGTGGGCATTTTAACAATGTGCAATAAAAATACTTATATCCACTGTATATAGCCAAATAATCATAGGATTCTCACTGTGATTTAAACGTTCACTGCTGAGAGCAATGAAAAACTATAGATGACAATGGAGGTCCAATCACTACTGATGGTACATGACATACATGGCAGCCTACAAATGGGGGGGACAAGGCTGCCTCCATTCACGCAGAACTAATTTCAAACAGGGGATCAGGAAAGTTAAACAGACGTGTGTGGGGGGGAAATACATGGAAACCTCTATGATTTAGGAAACACCAGACAGATGTGGCAGGGAATCCAGAAATTGACAGGCATCAGTTTAATGACAGCAAACTTTTCATTTCTGCACTCAACTTCTTTACATGTTTCAAAGCAGAAAACCCAATACCAAGGGGTACGCTCGACTGCTCGCTATCTGACTAACAGGTCCTAAACACTGAAATGGCCTAAACATGGAAAACGATCACCAGGGTCAATCCGGTGTGACAGCACCTCAAAAATCTGCTGAAAACCGAAAATAAACACCTATGCCAGAACATTTTACTTTGATTTCTGTTCAGCGTTCAATACTGTAACCCTACAGATAACAGACACTAATTTGCAAATTTAAATTTGCACTTTCAATCAATTTTTTCCCACACTATTTTACAATTGTTATTGCACTGTTTTTAGACATTGTCTTTTTAACCTACGGTGAGTCTTATTTATTACTTTATTGCTATTTATATCATGTCCTTTCTCCCGGCCTCTGGAGAAACTTCATTATGCTAGCAGAAATCACTGGTAGAAACACGGCACTGCAAACTGCACTGCAAAGTTACATTTGACTGAGAATTTTCTTCATGAAATAATGCACTCCTTTTTGGTCTTGATGGAATAGAAATCTATGACATTCCTGGACATGGCTAATTTAATAAGGTGATCTATAGGTAAGGAGTGGTCCAATTATATTGTTTTGTTTTTCAATTATTTTTAATACATGTGCAGCAGCCCATCACCCTAATTTACAGAAATACAATAAAATACAATAAAGGGGAAAGAGAGCAATACATTGTTTTTATATACCATGCGGTACCTTAATGACAAGTACTGTATAAGTAGCAAACTATTATAAATAGTATAGCAAAGGCTTATGATTTGGTACTTTCAATTACTTTTAATTGGAAGACTTAGGTCGTCAAATGGATGTCAAATTAGTGGCTGTATTAAGGAAGTTTCTCAGGAATTAGCAGTGGATTTGATGCTGGTGTCCTCAGGCTTTCCTCCAGGTGTACCAAACTTACTGTCTGAATTTCGTGAAAGACGTGCAGATGATGATGTCTTTGCCACGCTGGTTGGTGGGTCAGCCAGGGAGAAGTGTATGTCTATATACACTCTAGAAATAAAGAGAGTACTGATAGCTGAGGACATGCATTGGGGCATGCACATGATCTGGCTTCTAAGTGTCTATTGTACAGGTCCCAGATATACAATGGGATTAAATTGTCCCATGTTTTTAACTTATATACTGTGATATACTGTATACAGGCATTGGTGTCAACACAACTTATGACAATCAGATCTTTAGGCTGGGGGTTCCAGGTCTAATCAGCCTGGTAATTATGCTATTTAGCCATGATGAATATGTGCAATTAGCTTGAGGTGTGTCTTAATTAGCATCGATTTTACCTAATGAATATTTAAACACTGCATGTTTAATGCTTCATGTCTCTTTGTTTTCTTATAGTGGTCACATTCATATTTGTTCTCTGTGATTTTGTCTTGTTGCACTTACAGCATTTCTGCTGTTAAAAGGTCAGTCTACAATTCACTTCACTTTCCATTCTACATTGGGCCACTTTCGGGATTTCTGTTGCACTGTATGTTTTTATCTGAGAGGGTTGCAAGCCTCCTGTCTTCTAGGATCACTCACATTCACACCTAGGACAATCTGGAATACCCTATTAGCCTAATGTGTATGTCTTAGGACTGTGGGGGGAAACCGGAGCACCTGGAGGACACACACACGCAAGCAAAAGGAGAACATGCAAACTTCACACAGAAACAAGTTCAACAAACATGGGGCTCAAACCCAGGACCTTCATGCTGTGGAGTAAGAGAGCTAACCACTACGCCACCATGCCCCTCTTGAATACAATTAGGAAATCAATGTGTATGCACAAAATGGAGCAACCATAGATGTTCACTATGACTCTGTCATAGATGTCATAAAAGCCTCCCCACATTGCAAAGGTAGATAAAAAAAAGGCTAAAGATTATAAATGTT
>JBCNYG010000023.1:15114707-15125900 GCA_039654305.1 Porochilus rendahli | reverse complement strand
GTGTGTTCTGGTTCGTTAATTATGCGCTCGGATGTATTTTTGTGGTGCGGAGCGAAGTGTGAGTGTGTGTGTGTGTGTGTGTGTGTGTGTGTGTGTGTGTGTGTGTGTGTGTGTGCATGTGCTTGCCTGTGTGTGAGATGCAATGCTTTACTAAATCACAGTGTCAGGGTGTTCGCATTAGGGAACCCAAGAGAATATTATTCAAATGAGATAGACCTGTCAAAATATTAAAATATACCGTCACAACTTTGCACACTTAGAATGTAAGTGGATGTTTAGTGTCATGACATGATGATATTTTTCAGGTAAATTCCATTGAATAATTGAAAGAATTACAGCAGCCTAAATAAGGGTGGAAAATAATTAGCAAAATTAGGGTTTTGCACAAAAAAACAGGATTTGTGATGTTAAGTCAAAACAGTGTCTTCGCAGCCAACAAAACTGAAGTAAAAAATAGTTTTTGAGGGAAGAGAGCACGGAAAAGCAGAATAATCTGGTTGCATACATGTGCGTACCCTTTAACTTTATAGTGGGGCTTCTGACTGTGCTCAGAATTAACAACTCACAAACTTGTGCTCAAAAATTCTTCACCTATGATCAACGAAAGGATTTTTATTAACACAAATATTAGTATAATATAATAAAATATATAGTATAATATTCTCAAAATAAGAGTCAAATGAATTTTTGGTTGGAGATAAGATTTTATATCTTGATTAAATAGCAAATGTTTGCAGTGTAGGGTTTTGTTCAGCAAAACGAAAGAATGAATGAATGTTTTTGTATTCTTGACAATCCTGCTGTTAAAACTACATACACGATCTCATTATTAAATAAATCAAGAGAGACATGCAAAAGAATTCATGACACATGGCTATAAGATGATGTATTGATTTTTAAGGGGGATGATCCTCTTGTAATATTCTTGCTATTTCATGGGTTGTGGCATAGCTGGAATTAACTTTATATATGATGCAGACATTTATAAAATTAGAACATCAGGTAATTTCTATCATGTTTTTTAATGTTCTGATCTTTAAAATGGCTGACACTTACCCATGTGTTTGTCCCTCAGGTACCCTGCAATTGCGCTATGACCTTGGAGGCCTGCATGAGCCCTTTATCATCGATTTAGGCCAACGTAATTTAGCCAATGGACAGCCACATAATGTCAATATAACTCGGAGAGAACGTGAAATACAAGTCCAGGTGAAAGTAAAATATATTTGGGTAAATATAAATGCCCTGTAGATACGTCTTTCCTGTGTTTCTGTAGAAAATCATGTACATCCGTACAGTGAGATATCAAAAGTAAATGGACACCATCATTTCTGAAAGATTTATACATAGATATACATATACACAGTAGTCAAATTGAAAGAGATACCTCACAGCAGTACTTGAAGTGTCTCTGCAGTATCACTTTCCTTACAACTGGGATTATTTTTCACAAGTCCGCTTGACAGTCCGAAGACACCTCTCAGAGGGCCCAGGTTGACCTGAGTGGGATGCTGTTGATTCCTTGCTTTTGTTTATGAATTGTACAATCACTCTGATAACAGTGGTGGCAGGAGGAATCCAAAAGTTGTGTGAAATCTGACTCTGGATAAGACCACCCTCGGGCTAACTCACAAAACTTGTTTGCTAGTTGCTAGATGGTAGATGCTATAAACAATATATTTATATACTGTGATCTAGAATTCTTAAAAAATCTGAAGAGGTGCCAGTTGAGGTGGCTCAAGCATGTAATTAGAATGCCTCCCGTACGCCTCCCTGGTGTGGTGTTTCGGGCATGTACATCCAGGAAGAGACCCCAGGGTCGACCCAGAACACACTGATGGGACTACGTCTCTCGGCTGCTCTGGAAATGCCTCAGTGTCTTCATCTCCCCAGGAAGAGCTGGAGGAAGTCGCAAAGGAAAGGGACATCTGGACCTCACTGCCTAGGCTGCTGCAGCGGCGAGATCCTGGACCCAGCGGAAGAAGAAGATGATGATGATGATCTAAAAATGTTTTAAATAATAATATATTTTTATACGTTTATATAAACAATTATAAAATATATATTTTTATACGTTTAAACAATGATAAAACTCTTGCTTACTGACTTTTGAAATGTCGCTGTAAGCATGCCCCATTTGGAACATTAGCACTTTATTTTCATTACCATTATTAATACCCTTTTAAAATGTAATTTGAAATATTACAATAAAGAAATCTGGACTGTGTTCCCCAAGGCAGTGTCTTTATGATTCATTAGCAGGAATCATCAAGGCTCACTGGTTCTTGAAAGGATTAAAGCTGCTCAGTGTGACTCATCTAAATTGGTCTAGCAATTGGCTCATTCTGAAAAAAGTGAAATAAGAAAGCAATAATATCAAGGTCCTTACAGGTGAAGCCTTTAAAGAATTTGCTTGCATAAGAAAGGGGGCATTCAATTTAGGAACTTTTTAAAAGATGATGAAAGCAACAACTTACCTTTATCACTAGAACACATCATGTGACAGCCGAAATGTGATGTATTTGTTTCATTTCTTCCTCTAGTTGGATCACTATCCTTCAGTAAGCTACACCCTCCCTGAAGAATCTGACACTCAGTTCAACTTGGTCAAAACCCTCTTCTTAGGAAAGGTCTATGGTAAGTGTTTCCCTTCCCATTCCAATGAACCCAGCTAACGTATATACCTGAAGAAGTGTGACTGGTGGGTGTAGGATCCAGTCTGAGCCAATCACCAAAAACAATTATTAATGATTAATGCAATTAATTTTGTCAAAATATATTTAATTATCTTTCATAAGGAGCGGCCATATTAGGCACATTCATTCAATTGCCTGATGGAAAGTATTCACTTGTTTAATATTTATATCCAAATGGCAACTGTGTGTGCTTAATGATGTCATCCTTTTTAAATCTGATATTATGACAGGATCAGGACACAAATAATTAGATTTAAATTGCATATGCTTAGATATTTGTCTTGTCATAGCATACAGCTACATTTGGCTTTTTATATGCTAGATTTTTTTATAGGGGAGCTCTCGAGCAGAGCACACCAGTCATGGAACTTGGCTTGGATGGTTGTCCCGTGTCCTGTCTGGTGTCCTGTGCATGCCCACCACAAGAAACCCAATAAGGCTGCTGCAATACTGACTTGATGCTGATTGGCTGTTGCATATCACTGCTTTGCATGACAATGGGCAACAATAAAAAAATCTGATTTATTACTAATTACAAACATGAAACCAAAAAAGTAGAGGCTTATACACCACTGCTCAGACTCACACAGAATAAAAAATAGACTGCAGGGGTCCAAAGCTCCCGCAGTCCATGCATGTGTATTTTAAACTTGATCTGTATCTTCCTTAAACCAAAATCAAAACTGTTCTGTTAAACAAATGAAGTCTAGCTGGTTGATTAATTATGCAAGGATTTTGGTGTGCACCAATCCCAGGCAATGTACCTGTAAGACAAACCTGAACTCCAAATTTTATCAAAATCCGAGCAGAACAGACGGACAGACGGACGGACGGACAGACGGACAGACGGACAGATGGGCAGATGGATGCCACCCATTTCAATAGCTCCCCAGTTGGGCAGAAAAATCTGCTGGTGTATAAATGCTCTTGGAGCAAAGGCTGAAATCACAAGCTTGACAGAACATTAAACAAGTCATTATACGGATACTTAAAGTAACAAGACAGGTGATACAAATGAAAGCAGAAATCAGAAAGGCAGTAAAAAGCAAACTCAGCAAGCCCCTTATCAAGAGACATCTATTGGGAGCTCCACTTTTAGGAAGTGCCTAAATCTATACATTACATTAGCAGCTGAGAGGTTAATTCAGCCTTGAAACACCAAAACATTGTCTCCTGGGTGCTGTGCCATGAAGCCCCACTTGGAAGTGCAGACATGGCAAGTTTCCAGAGATTCACTGCAGTGTAGAACAGTTCTACTGCTGAGGAAACCTCTGTTTCTGCTAATCTGAAGCAAGGTATGCAATAGTGTAATGTGTAACGTGTTACAATCATCCTGAATATTTGCAGTGTACACTTACTTCATCCACTCATTCATTTTCTGAACTGCTTAATCCTAAATAGGGTCAAGGGGAGGCTGGCGCCCATCTCAGCCGACTCTGGGCGAGGGCAGAGTACACTCATGACAGCTCGTCAGGCCATCACAGGACAGGAAACACGCTGACGGCAATGCAGCTTGCTCTATACAAAAGTCAGCAATGATTCTTTCATTCCTCTCACCATAGACAGCGAGATACATAAGGCATTGAGGGGACAGCAGTGACAACCTGGTGACAGTGCACATTTAATAGTTACAAAATATCAGCAGAAAACAATGAGAAACCCATTTTACCTTCTCTTCTTAATAAACAAATCAGACTATACATTTAAGGACTGCTTCATTGCCACAAGCACTAGACTAAACTCTGGTCACTGGTCCAAATCACTCCGTTTATAGTATCATTGATGTTATAGTAGTTCCTTGAGTCCGATCATTTTAGAAGATCCAGCCTAGTTGTTAAACATTTCATAGAAGCAACCAAGTTACTGCTTCACCTTTTCTGCAGCATAACAGAGGAACTGTTATTGTGGAAATGGTATTTTATCAGTAAAACTTCTCCAGATGCCATTTTGAATACGGATGAACATATAAAAATTGACTGTGCTCAAGTGTGCCATAACTTAAACTTGAACTGACCATATTGCTTTTACATAGCACTTCATGTTCAGCTTAATCATGCCTCAGGAGAGGTTTTGAAAACTTGATAAGTGGTAGGCAGACCTTGATAGCAGTTCAGTCAGTGAAGTGGATCAGTGCTGAAAAAATTGATTTAAACTAGTACACTAAGAAATGAAAGAAACAGAAAATGTTTTGGACTCACCACAATGGTTGCTGAAGAAGGGTTTCCCATATGGTGAATTTCTTGGCTGGGTATGCTCCACACACTGTGCAAGACTGGGTTCATTGCTATTGAAGCAATAGAAGCACCTTTCTTCCAGTTTTTTGCTGAGTGGGATGCAGATGGAGCCATCCTAACTGTATGGGCTCTGGCAGGTTGGGACTGAACTCAGCCAAGTTATGACTGGATATGGAAGCGACAGCTGGGGTGTGTTTTGTGGAGCAGGTCATCTAGTGGCTAGGTCAGTGAGGGAATTTAGGTTTTCTTGATCATCCCAACAGGATGGCTAGAATTAGTACATCATTAATTAATCCTTAAAAGAAAACATCAAACAGTACAGATTTGTTGAAATGCTGGGATATAAATGCTTGGGTTGTAGAATGTGCACTGCACTTACAAGCTTTTCTGCACTGTTTGTGTAGAAACAGGTAACATTGATCCAGTGCTGATAGAGAAGTATAATACTCCTGGATTTGTTGGATGCCTGTCCCGAGTGCAATTTAACAACATTGCCCCACTGAAAGCAGCTCTTCGCTCACGGCCCTCTCTGCCAGTGTCACACCAAGGCAAACTGGTTGAGTCCAACTGTGGCTCATCACCTCTTACCATCTCACCAATGTCAGACACCACCGACCCCTGGGACCTAAATGGAGGTAAAGGACAGACCAAACAGGCAGCATGTATTTGTTTTTATTTTGTGTATGTACTGTATGTTCTACATATGCATGCAGCTTAATATATTGTGTGTGTGTGTGTGTGTGTGTGTGTGTGTGTGTGTGTGTGTGCTGCAGAGATTCTAATGTGATAGTAGATGTTTAGAATTTGTAGTTTTAATTTATGCAGAATGACATTATTGCAATAATGCAACAATATACGTTCTTACCTGCACCTGTGGTCACGAGCTTTGGGTAGTGACCGAAAGAACAAGATCGCGAATACAAGCGGCTGAAATGAGCTTCCTTCACAGGGTGGCAGCTCTCTCCCTTAGAGATAGGGTGAGAAGTTCTGTCATCCGGGAGGAACCGCTGCTCCTTCGCGTTGAGAGGAGCCAGTTGAGGTGGCTCGGGCATCTGATTAGAATGTCTCCTGAACGCCTCCCTGGTGTGGTGTTTCGGGCATGTCCGACCGGGAAGAGACCCCAGGACTGACCCAGAACACGCTGGAGGGACTAGGTCTCTCGGCTGGTCTGGGAACTCCTTGGGTCCTTCCGGAAGAGCTGGAGAAAGTGGCTGGGGAGAGGGACGTCTGGACCTCACTGCTGAATGCATGAATGAATGAATGAATGACATTATTGCACTTTGTAATGGACTAATTCCTAACGCATATTATTTATTTATATACTTATTTTTTCACTAAAGCATTAAAGTTATCAAAGCTATTAATGTATATGAGATGTTACCAGTGCATTCTATAGATATTTTTCAGTGTTAGAACCTGAAGGTGAATTTAAATGTATTGGTACAATATGTCATAAACACAAAATAGCTCCTGATAGTGAAGTAGGGTAAATAAATATAATTGTTTGTAAATTAATTTTAAAAAATTAATTTAATTAAAATTTCAATTGTCTGGTGACTGCCAATTCATAGACAGCTATCTTTAGGTAGAGTCATGCTTGTGCCATTTTTGCATATTCAATAATGACATATTTAATAATGCCACTATGAGGCGGGGATTCTCAAACTTTTGCAGCCGGGGAAACCTTTAGCGATAACTTCTTTGTGCGTGCTGGCATTGTATGTTTACCGCCAGCAATACGGTGCTTTTCGATGTTCAAATTGTCACATACAAATTATACACAGTACGATATGTAGTGAAATCCTTAGTACAACTGTCCAAAATGTAAAAAATAAACAAAAAAAAGAAGAAAAGAACGATAACTTGAAAGAAATTTTTAAGGGATTTAGAGGTCAGATAAATATAAAATGCAAAGGGATAGAAATAAGAAAATAAATAAAATAAAATAAAATAAAATATACATGTAAGATAAAATATAGGATACAAAAAAAAATAAAAAATATAAACCATAAAAAATATTAAATGCAAATGTACAGGCAATAATTTATTGCAGTGGTGATTTTCCTGTTTGTGTGCAAAAAGTGACAAGTATCTGTAAAGTGGATGTTCAGACTTTGCTCACGGTGGTCATACGATGCTGGCGGTGGTATCACTTTGTCATGCAGAAATGTCGCGTTTTCAGACTTTCGCCGAAAACAACAAACATTTCAGAATTTACCGTAACTGCGGAAAGCTGCAGTGCTGACGGTTCTCTGCGGCATCTTGCGATACATGCGACAATAATCACACGTTGTTTCCGAGGGTCAAGTTGTGTCGGTGAGAAAGGGTCATAATAAAGGCCAAATCGGTTCCGAAAATAAAATAAAAATGAATTCCTGACATTGGCATGGGAATTTTATACACCTACATTTTTTTTAGTTAATAAGGTTTGGACTAAATCCATTACAGAACATTGTCCTGAAATTATCTACATAGCTCCTTGGTCTACGTAATGCTTCATGATGCTTTTCAGGTGTGTTCATTAACAACCTAAGGGGTCTTCCATGTATAAGTTTCTTTAGATTTGAGATCATGTGACCCTTAATTGCACACATGCAGCAGCCTACATTCAGCGGATTATGTCTTCTGAAAGGCTACTTGATTACAAAAGTTAATTTAGGACTTACTTAACCTCTAATTTATTAGATTTTTCTTCCATTTTAATATTACAGGCTTTTTGTATAGCTTCCTAGCTATTTCATTATAACGTTACAAAAAAAGTATGAGAATTGCATGAAGTGAATACCTAAACAAGACACTGTACATAATGCTTTCTGTAGGTCCTGAGTTCCCTTTCAATGAAGAGAAATTCATACCAGACGGGGTCAACAGTAATTCAGCATTAATCGGAGGTATGATATACCATATACGAGTTTGTGTATATAACTTCTTTTCTTGTCTGTTTTACCTGTTAATTTTTTTTTTTGACTTTTCTGTGTTCTGTATTCTCTGCTCTTGATTTAGGCATCATTGCGGTGGTCATCTTCATCATCCTGTGTATTCTCTTGTTTCTGATTCGAAAAATGTTCCGGCACAAGGGAACGTACCACACCAACGAATCCAAAGAGGTCAAACGTTCTGCCTCTGCTGACACGGCCATCTTTGCCTCCGAGCTCAATTTCACAGAGACCATTGAGGAAAACAAGAAGGAGTGGTTTATTTAATTCCTATTTGATGGGAAGCATACACACTCACCGAGCTATCAAAAAAAGTAGGAGTGGCCTCAAAACAGAGCTGAGAACCTGAAGTGTGCCCACAGGACTGTATCTCTGTTGTGGTTGGATGACTGATGAGTATTTTGTATATAACGCAATTCTGAATTGTGAACCAAGCAAGACATTGATATGAGTTTTTTTAAGTTTGGCTATTTACATAAATCTTTTTTTTTATTATTTAGTTTCATCTATTTTATTAATAACCATTTTTTGCCAATGCCTCCATGTGTGGCAGTTGAGAAGGATGGGATTTTACATTCATGGTTTTCCACAGCTGGCCCTGTGTGGCCTTTCAGACTCAAAGTCTGCCACATCGAGCTTATTAAATTACTGGATATATTTATAGTAAATTATGGGATTAAATCATCCCCCATCCTCACAAGTAAAAGGGCAGCCTGGTTTAACTGAAAGTGTTATTGCTCAATAACAAGTCTTGTAGGTAAGGCGGAGATGATCAAATTCATTTGTTCGTTTGTTTGTTTTTTTAGGCATAGTGTAGACCGCTCTAATACACTTCCCAGACAAAAGGCCCACCCGCTAATATTTTGCTGGATTGCCTTATTTAAATTATTTTAGCCTTATTTGCATTTATTTACCTTAATTACAGCATGTAATCGCCATAGCATTGTTGCTTTAGTTTGTCTGGTCGCGGCTCAGCAGCATTGTTAACACTGTTTTAATTATTTGTTATCTTGCATTGCGAGTTTTAGAATTCTAACATAAGAAAGTGTTCAAGACAAAGGGCTTTGTGGTTTCTTAGTAACATGACAGGTTGTAACCTACAACTTTAAGGTCTTATCAGCTTAGAAATAGCTGATAAACGAAAAGCTGATTAAGTAATAAGAAACATTTTTTTTGATTTGCAGAGTTTCCACAGCCATTCAACATAAATACGCTTTAGCTATTACAGCACATGGCATTGGTGCTCCAGTTGGTCAGGTCGAGGCTCAGCAACATTATGTGGTTATGAAAGTTAGTCCGCTGATGACCTGAATGTACTGAATGACCAGGTGATCACATCAATGGACTTTTTCTTCCCTGATGGCACAGACATAAAATTGGGGTTTAGATACTGAGCATGAGAAATCATTTTCACACATGAACTGGCACCACAGAGTCCTGACCTCCTATTGATAGTCTTTGGAATGTGTTGGAAAAGACTTTATGGAGTTATTGATTTTCCCATCATCAGTTCAAGTCGGTGAAAAATTAACCTGAATCTAGATGGAAATAAATAAGGCAGTCCAACAAGATATTAGAGTGCCTGGCTTTTTTTATCCAGGCTGTTTATAAACTTATAGTCTAACATTCATTTGTAATCTGCACGATCCAATAATTATGGCACAACTTACATAAAACTCTTCCAGTTTTAATTCAGTCAGAAGCATCTGCTCCGTTAATACATGATAGGAAATACATAATACAAAATGTAAAAATCCAAATTGGAGCAAACAGTTGAGTAGTTATTAGGCCATCCTTTCTTCTAATAGCTCATTGGTAGAAAGAATGGCCTGTTAACCTCTCAATTGTCTATTAGCTATCTTAGAAAACGATTAAACCATTTAATGTCTGCTGTCTAATTAAAACTGAACTACAAGCTTTTGAGGCATTATAAAGTATACCTTATCAAAATAGTGTCTATATGACAATATATGATATATATAAGTATAATATGTTGGTATTTTGTTAGCAGATTACTTGTACTACATTCTTCCATGAATGACAGTAACTTCTGCAGCTTCAAACCCACTTTGGTTTTAAACAGAGGTGCTTTGGGAGTGGTTCGATCCCACTCATACAACTATTTGTTTGTGCCTGATGGAGATATACTGTACTTAATTTATTTGGTTAATGTAAAATTTAAACCACCACACACACACACACACACACACACACACACACACAGAGAGAAAGAGAGAGAGAGAGAGAGAGACAGAGAGAGAGAGAGTATTACTAAAGATAAAATTAAATAATGAAGGTCCTATGTAGAAGTAGATTTATTTTGTACTATCTTCTTTAGATTTTGGGGGTGGAGGTGAAAGAATTTCCATATTTTTGTACAACCATGGGATATCAGTGTAATTCTGTAGCGTATAGTGATGAAGGGAAATTATTAGTAGACATATGAACTGGCAGGTACCAAGTTAAACTAATCTCAACTTTGAGGAGAGTACCAATGGGGAAGGGACTGACCAATAAACATACAAGTGGGATATCCATCTGTGATGACTGAATCGTTTTATGCTTGTATGCCTCTTTAGCAAACACCTTAACCCTTATGTATCATGGCTGAGCTGTGCTCATACCCCAACTTCCTCTCAAACTAGGACATGTGAAGAAAATAATTTCACAATACTGTGATGTATATGTTACAGTTAAAGGCTTTTGTAGCTATATTGTAGACGGAAATGTCTCGTGACTAAAAAAAAACAGCCTCACTTATCAAGAACGTATGTGTAATTTATTTGTACTGGCATTTTCATGAGAAATATTGCATTAGAAAATCTGGTTAGTTCTAAAATGATGCTCCTATTCTGTGACAGCTCCTGAGGTTGTGTACACAGCTACTTTGAAATCAAACACCATGCAAAAGTGTTGCCTCTGCACTGGTGCAATCATGCCAAGATTTTCCAGTGTTCCAATGTTTGACAAAATAAATAAATAAATAATTCTTAACCACGCCTATATCCATTACACTTGATAAATCCGTGTTTTAAACCTGGAATTAAATATGACCTTGTCAATGTCAGGAAAACTACATTATTAAGTCAAAAAAATTACCTTAAGCACTATGTAGGGTTTACAATGAAACTGAAGACTCAGAATGATGGAACAGATCAGATATGTGAGTAAAAAACGTGTTACTAATAATAAAATCCTAAGAGATTTTAAATTACTTATTTGTTTTATTTTGCATTGAATCACCATTCATTTTATATATATCTATATATATATATATATATATATATATATATATATATATATTGCAAGCTCGGAAGAACACACCCT
>JBCNYG010000023.1:15062004-15074633 GCA_039654305.1 Porochilus rendahli | reverse complement strand
TGATGAACACTCCCATGTTTGAATTATACAGTACCGATCAAAAGTATTAGAACACCCCCAATGTTTTTTTTTTCTCTGTTAGATTAAAATTTAAACAGTTTAAGTCCAGTAAATGTTTTTTATAAATTTTTTTATGTGAGTGAGGCACTACCTAAAACAAATGTGGAATTTCCTGATACCTCTTGTGACACATTGACAATCATACATATGAATGTACATCAGGAAATTTAGTCATAAATTTGAGTGCTGTGATTGTCAGTTAATTCAAGTCTATATAGTCTGCTTCTATGTGTTTTGTTTATCACTCCAGGCCAGTTTATTCATGCATGGAAAGTTGTGAGAACCCTAATAACTGCCACGCATGCGCTAACACATAAATCGAGTCGCGCATGGAATTCTGGAAGGGCCACCGAGCCCAACCAAGTGTGCTCAACCTTCCTATAATTGTGCCGCGCATGAGCTACCACATAAATCGAGTCAGGCGGGAAAGCTCAATTATTGTGTTGCTGTGAAGCAAGTGGAATGAAAAAACCATGAAAAAAATCAGGCATTACTGTATTCTCAAAAGCAGAGTTCCAAGTCCTGGCTCTCGAGGACCCCATGACTTACACATTTTAGTGTCTTCGCTGCTCGATCACACCCACTTCAAATTAGTAAATTTGCTAATTTGTTGAATCGTGAATTGGAAACAAGGAAAACGGGGTTCTTGGCTCTCCAGTATTGCACATCACTCTGCTAGTCCCCCCAAAAAAACATGACGTCCATATTTCATGTGCATCACACAGTTCAGAATCGTGTGTGAATGCTAAAGTCATCGGCAATGAATTAAGCAGGTGACAAACTCTTATTTTAGCTTTGTTTATTACTTTCAACAATATCTGTAAACATTACAAATCAGCACCTTGTACAATCAGAGGCAGAGAGAAACAGAGTGGTCACAAACGACTGTAAGTCTTGGGAGAAACATGCTGGTGAGGAGCTACAGAAGTCGCACTGAGAAAACCATCAGGATTTTACTTGGCAAAAAACAGCAACGTTTTTTTAATAAATTACGGAAAGTCCAAACCTGCGTTCAGAGTCTGAAAATAAACAGCGAGAGTTGAAGACCTTAATGAGATTTGAGGCTGATTTTATTGCTGTGTTTTGTTTTCAACAAGTTCTCATACCCCTATTGAGCTGGACTGGAAATCATGGGTCATCCAACATGGCTGGACTTGTTTTATCAGAAAAAACTGCACTTGGGGGTAGTATTTAAGTACCTTACTTTTTCTGGTTACAGCCCTATATTCCAACTGAACTGAGTAGGGTGCCCATCTTGCAGGAGTAGAGCTGTTGGAATATACAAGTAGAATTGTCCCCACTTTTCATAGAAAACCACACTCAATATACAACCTCGACTTCCCACCCATGGATTAGCACCATTCATGCTCAAAAAAAAAAAAAAAAAAAGTACCAGTAAGTTCCAGTACAAAACATTAAGAGCTGCGTGATCAAAATTTATCATACTGTTATATTATTGATAGTCAGTAATTGTTAAAACGTGTATAGTAATAGTGTGTTTATTAGCGGCAGTGGGTTTTTCATTCCCTGATTTCAGAAACCGACACACTTGGTCCAGGATGATATCATTTAAAGGACTTTGTTTTTAAGGTACTGAAGATTAACTGGACAGTTGAATTGAATCCTTTTACATAGGCTAATAACGAAAAAATAAATATAAAACTTTCTTAAAAAGGTAAGCTGTTTCCAACACTAAGGAAAAAATAATAACAATAAAAAAAGAAAAATCACTGAGTCCCTAGCTCTGCATCACAGCCCACATGCTAATGTCCTGCATGCTAGTAACTATATATTACATCTCAATATAAGCAGTACATGAATTTCCAAATTAATATAAGAGGGCCGTGTGGTCTGGACAAAACACTTAAATGTGGTTGATTATAACTTAAAGGAAAAAGGTAATTAATACATCACTCATATCAATAATTTAACAGTATATCATTAATCCACACAAACATAGCAGCCAGTTTCTTTAAAAAGAATTACACTGAATTATTAGAAAAAGAGAATAAGTGAGCATGATACTGAACATCTTGCACACTAGATTTTTAGGGAGTTAAAACAAAAACAAAACAATGTCGCCCCTACATACGGGATGACCCAATATTTATCAGGAAGACCTTAATGTCTTTCCAACCTTTTCCTTCCTACAGTGATGGTCTGGCAAAAAGCTGCTCAAAGATGGAGATTATTCAAAGGAAAAAAAAAAAACTTAAAAGTTCCCTGATTCGGATTTCTACTTCACTGGAAATCTTTGTTCATGCATACAACAAACTCAATATACAATCACCTACATTTTAGGACGACTAAACAATTCAGTGTAATTTCAAGGCACCGCAAGTTAGATACTGTATCTATCCATGATTTTCTCTCTCCCTCTCCTTTTTTTTTTTTAAATACTTACTCTTTCATTTATTTTACAGGAACTGGATGCGTTGGCACTCCAGAAAGTACGATACCTCCGTAGATGCTTGTGATGACAGACAAGCAGAGAAAGTGACTTTGGTTTTCATACGGATCAACAACACCTTAACGTGATGAAGACTTGTGTGGCATAGTGAGACTCCGGTTTATTAGGCAGGGCTGATTTATAACTGAGACATCATATCCGAGTGAGCGAATGGTTGCGAAGCCGTGGTGCTGTGGGTGGGGCAAACACTGACTGAGTAAGGAAGTATATTGGGTAGCACTGAGACAAGACCCAAACCAGAAGCAAAGCAAAGCAGGCTTTGAGGTTCAGTTAGCAAAAGTCAAAATTTTAAATGCATTTGTACCATGAATTTGAATTGTCAACTCGGAACGGTCAGAACTTGGTTGATTGATCCTAGCACTAGCTATGGCAGCAGTAACGACTCATTAAAACTGTAATGGAGAATGGCAAATTATCCACATAAGCTTGGCTGGTAAGAAACATTAAGTTATTAATTTACCATTGATGAATAATTAACAGTTTTGTCAAAGGCTCATTTGTTTTATTTTCAAGAAATATTCAGGACAGCAACCTCCTCCAAGGGCTCAACTGTTTTAGGTCATACTATATGGCAACATAAAAAAAAAAAAGAACGAAAGGTTAAAATGAGATTATGGTTTATTACTTACATTATAAGCTCAGAGTGCACGTACAAGAGCTGTATAATGGTGTCACTTTAAACCCCACTGGAAATTGAAAGTATATGTGGAAACAATGAAAAGTAAACCACAACAATATTTGTATAGTTCATATGTACATATATTAACTCAAACACTGCGTAACTGACAGCATCTATTCAGTGTTCTCATTCCGAGATGAATACACCGTGCTCCGAGAATGTGCTTTAGCAAATACCCTAAACAAGAACATAAGCAAAGCAAACTAAGACAACATTTTTTATTTCTCCATTTTAAAGCCTGACTACTGCTTGCTGCAAGCGAGTGTGAAAAACTGAGTGTGCATTGTTTTGACTCAAGCATTATCCAAGCATGTTTTTTTGTTCCAGAGATAGAAGTCCAATCAGACTGTGCCATTCACAGGTAGTACATACTTATCATTAATATGGTGACATTATCTGAAAGGCAACATCACTGTGACAGTTAGGAAAGGACTCTTGATTGTCAGTGCTTTGTAACAATCGGTAGGTGGGGTTTTTTTTTACTACCTTAAGATGCTTGTGATGGTATTATGGTTTACTGCTGCTGTAACAAATTACTTTACCGCTTCTGGTCGACAGTGAAACCCAACGATTCTTTTTTCTTTTTCTTTTTTTTTTAACCCCCGGCAAGGTGGTTAGGTATTTTGCATGTTAGATAGCAGTATTATACCAGAACATGTTCAAAATTAAATGGAATATTTTTTTTTCTAGAAGTGGGACTTTGGACAAGAAAGATTTCATTTGATTTTGAAGATGATCTGGATCAAATTTTGCAGCCAGAAAGGGCAGTATGACAAAATGAATAGCAGGGGTGTTGTGTACTTTGTCATTTTTTTCAGCTTGGAGGTTTGCACTCTATGAATGCTGTTCTTTTTTAAATTTTTTTACTTCTCAAACACCACTGGCCCCGCGTGCACATGCTCATTATGTGCAATTCGTTGTGCACAATGTCTGCACTTTTGCAAATCCAGTATAAAATCAGCCCATATACAGATCTCGTACCTAATAAACTGATACTGAACCTGTAGTTTACTGTCAGTTTGGTCCAAAGTTTGAAAGACGACGACACTTGCAATTAAAAGAAATATATACTTTCAGAACACTGGAAAACAAAACAGCCCATTTTAGACAGTGATGGATCTCCATGAAACTTGAAACTGTAAACAAGTGAATATTCAAGTTACTCTCAAAAAAGTGAATTCCCAGAGTAAGCCTGTTGGTCAAGGAAAAAAATGACAAAGACTGAAGTGTAAAAAACTGTTAGAAATATCAAAGCAGGCAGGTCACCTTGTCCTATAAAAACCAGTATTGAAATGGTATGTGGAGAGAAAATTCCTGAAGAACGTAAGGCATTTGTTCCAGAGGTAGACGGATTCATGGAATTTCCATTTCACGTTCGATGCCCACATACTTGAGAGCATCTGCTTGACTGTATCTAGAAGACACACACACACACACACACCATTATAAAAAATTATGTATAACAATATACAATATATTGTACAAAATAAATATCCTACCAAATGTTTTTGTCGAGAAGTTCCATATGCAGCTGTTTCTCATATTGGTTTTATTTCAGTGTTTTAAAATGATTTATTTTTTATTTCAGTGTTGTAATAAGTTGTGTATGAGCATTACGTGAAGAATCGTTAGCCAGCATACCAAATACATTTTTGTGCAGTTATTAGCAAATTGTTTTAATCTATTTGGAGATGTTTATTAGTTCACGCCCAGTGGATGCTAACAGAGTTCAAATCCGCAAAAACCGCAGTACTGGTCACTACACAAATTTAACAACCACATTTTGTCACAGCATTGACGACACTACACAAGCTTTTGGAAGCGCCTCAAACACTACACGTCTGAACTACTAATGAGGTATGGCTAAGGTGTTCTTACAGCTTCTTGCTGTTACTTTTAAAGACTTTTCAAATCCATAATTCTAGAGATATTAATGACACCCGATTGACAGTCAGACATGTAAATGCATACTTGTCTTCCACTGGTTCAATCCAAGTAGTCGACAACTCATGATAGTCAAAAGGAACCACTGACTCAGTTTTTCATCGATTTAAAAAAAAAAAATGTTTATACACAATATAATTGTTGAAGCACATCACTATTACACTGTAACTAACACCACACAATCTGCACACTTTTTGGACACTCACTGTACATGCACACACTACCTCTGAACTACAACCAAATCAGTATTCTGTTTTTATCGCTGTTAATTTAATGTGCAATATTTGTTTCTGAAGTGCAATTTTGAGGGGACTAAGTCCAAGAATTCCACTGGCGGTTGAGATGTTTCAATGTTCCCCATATATGACAAACTTGAAACTATTATGTCTTTTATATTTGGCATCGCTGAGGATAACCGAAATCAGACCACAGTGCTGGACACTTTTTACCAAAAAATTATAAAAAAAAAAAAAAAAGGAAAAATTTTTTAAATTACTGAAACCAACTACAATTTGCAACATGAATAACATTTTTCTTCGGAACTTTTATTCAAAACAACTTCACGAAACTCTTTGGTTTACTGCTGAATGAAGCCTATAGCTCTTTAATAGTGTGTGTCAAAGAATCATCTGGCGGCTTTCTCCATTTCTGATGCTCCAAATAAATCATTTGGGTACAACATGCAGAATAATTTCTTCTTCAAGCACCGGTATTGTGTATTCCGTATAAGCAATGCAACTCGAATAGATAGATTTTGTCATCCATAGAAATATTTGTTTGGACAGCTTATTGGCAGATGTCCGAGAGGTCCAAGAGAAGACAAATATAAAAGCTGGCCAGCACTCACCTGTAGTCAAAGAAAAGCTCCTCCCCAGTTTGTATGGCTCTCTTGGCAAAAATTCCTATTCGGTGATCTCCATTAACCATCATAACTAAAACAGAGGAAAGAAACAACCGAGATTCAATCAGCTCTACCATTAAGGTAATAGCCATGAAAGACATGCTTAGGGTCTGACGTTTGTTTCCTTTCCTTTTGCAAGCATTCATGATCCTGATTCCATGAGCCAAATCATCATCCACCACCCTCTACATTAGTGTAATTTTATATATGGAGTCTGAGGCTCCGGAACAGTCATTTTACCCGCTACATTAAACCCAGAGCTATAGACCAACAAAAACACACCTTGAATGATAGGAATTTGTTATACTTCAAACACTGCACATTTGATTGCTGACCAAATACTACCCAACATGCACCATTTCAAGTACCTCACCTTTTGCATAGCAGTTGGGGTTGACTGAGTGGTTGGCAAACCTGATCTTGTTGCCTTTCCTCGTTGCATCAACAACAAAATCTGCAGAAATATCCAGCAAGTTATGATAAAGAAATAATGCACAATGACAAGGGGTGGGGGGTGGGGTGGGGGGGGGCATCGACTCACCGTTGTTGAGGTTGAACAAGAAACTACACATGTATTTGTCATAGACCTTTCCTCTGCGGTCGGCCTCGTCCTGGGAGATGATCTAAAGGAAACAGTAACATAGAAAAGGTTAAGTACATTTTCTGAACAAAAATACTAAACATCTGAAGCTGGAGGTTATTTAGATTCCAACACTGCAATATTACAGATATCAAGAAGAATGGCTGCAAACAACTGTAGGTTTTTGAAAACACTTACCTCTCCACAGTATTCCGAAATAAACTCATTCTTCTGAACTGGCTCTTTGATGAATATGCCCCATCCTGCCACATCAGATGGGGCCAGCAGTAAGTGCTGAAGACAAAACGCAAACAGGAAGGTGACATGAATTTCTGTTCGGTTTGAGGTTCTGGGGTTGTATATAAATTTATTATTGTTGTTGTTGTTACTATTTATTTTTAATCCAGTGAATACCTTCTTGGCTCCTCTCTGAATGCTGCAGTTCTTGCATGAGACATTTTTGCTGTCCCAGTGCTCAGCAGCACCGCAGGTGAGACAGAGGTCGGGGTCGCACTCCCGAACTGCCAGGTAACACGGACACTGCTTTGTGTTACACTGTGCCTTGCAGCGGCAGCCTGGGAAACGGTTCTGGCCTGCACACAGAACAGGAATCATGTGAAAAACAACTTCATCTGCAGAGGAACAGAATCAGGAAGCATGGAGTATTTTTAAAATTACAGAAGTTTAACAGAATATTTAGACTTAACATTAGGTTACATAAGTGCAGCCAAGTGTAACAATATTTAGAAGCACTGCATGTGTTCTCTACAAGATGCTAAAAAAGCGTTCTTTCAAAAAGAAAACAAAAAAACCAAACAAAAACCCACACAATTTCCCACAAACTTGCTTTAACCAGCATGAAAGCAGTCTCACTAGACAAATAACTGTAGGCGTGTGACGGAGAATTTTAGGGTACGCAATGTTAACACCGTTAAAACAGTAAGTTGTAAATAGCCATCATAATACAGTAACAACCAGATTAGCATATTTCAGGTCTTAATAAACAGTGCATGCCTATACTCACACTCTGAGCTGCATTGGCAGAACTTCTCACAGAAATTTTGAGCAGTGACACATGGGCAGGAGCTGTCACATGGTTGCCTAGGATGGTCACATGGCTGGTAGTTGTAAACATGATTGGAGGAGCCATCTGTGAGGAGAACAACATTAAAACATGAACATAATGGTCCATTAATTCTGTCTGTGGCACTTTTAATTTGATTTGGATATACCAATTTACTCTCTCCCCACCCTGACTGCTGATAACTGATCAGTACTCAATCACCCAATCTAAAACCGCAGCATACTTCACATTACCATTTAAACTGTACTAATTAGTTAAACTGGGTATCAGGTAGAAGTTGTGTGACAGTGTGTTGCGACATCAAACAGCCTGCATTAAATATGAAATCTATAAAACAGATGAGAGCTACAAGAAAGCACAAGAGAAAAAAGCCACTGCAATACAATCCAAGCTGAGCTTTCATGAGGAAGAAAAAAAATACGGTAAATCAAGCCTTTGTTCTATATTATGGCAAATAAAATCTATCATCTCCTTAAAAGCAATGCACAATACAAACCTTTCTTTAGTTGAATCTTCCGACAATGTGTGGCCCACAGTCTAAAACAGAGACAGAAACTGTTACTTTCTGTGGAAATACTACACACGTGAAACAAAATTAACAAAAAGATCTAAAAGCATCCTTTAACAAACATGCCTGTGTTTTCTCTTCTTCTTTCTCGGAGGTGTGTCTTCATCTTCGGCAGGCGCACGTGCAATAATGCTGGATTCCTTTACCCTGAACTCATATACCTAAAAAAATAAATGTAAACATTTACTAAATATGGAATATGTGCAGCTCTTTTTTTTTTAAATAAATTATACACTTCACTGTCGTTCGCACCTGTCTGCAGGTCTTGGAGCCGATGAGGCGAGCGATGGCACAGAAATTGTCATAGTAAGTGCCGATGAGTACACGGAAGAGGGAGGCCTCTGCTCCGCTCCAGTCTACATTTTCGGGAGGGTCCTGTATCTTCAGCTTCACTGGAGTTTGGCAGCGGGAGTTCGCCTCTACACACAGACCATTATAAAAACTAACAAGAAAGAAATCCCAAATTCCAGATATCTCAACTAATTTGAGCATCTGATCCTCATGCTTCTGAACCGTACTCAGATGTATCAGAAGGGGAGTTTGCTCAGTAGATTCTTCATTCCCTTACCTGACGAGCTAGTGGTCTCATCTTTCTTGTCCTCATCGTCTTTGTCATTGCTGTCATTGGTGTCTGTCCCTCCCTCTCTGTCACTATCCGTGTCTTTAGTTTCCGTGTTCACGGTTGGCGTACTTGGCCTACTGTTGCCAATTCTGCCTCTGCGCCTGGTTGCGGAACGTTTCAGGGGGGTTTTTGCTCGCTCAGCCACCACACCAGCTGCATACTCCTTCACCATGCTGTCCTGATAAACATTTTGTTAAAAATTTTTGAATTTTTTTTTTTTTATGACAAAAAAAGACCCATACATGAAAAACTTTTTTTTAATCTAGTACCTCTGTACTGCCAACAATCACTTTTATTAAGTGTCAGGGGCTTTTCACACAAATAGCTGCTAGAAATGCCCTTCAAAAGAGGAACTTCTAACTTTATACTCAGAGTACATTTCAGACCATGTACTTGCTTATTTTTACTTGTGTAATGGAGATAACTGTACTCCTACTTTATTAAAAAAGAAAACCTCTCTGTTGTACTTGAATAAGGAACACGTGGGTTTTGAACACCCCTGGGAGACTTCACTAAAAACTGGTACTTTTCTGCTTTTAATTATACAATATATTACATAATTCTTCATGCTTAAAAACATATATAATTATTAATTCAAGAAAGTCAGAAACTGCAATCTGTGCACTTTATAAAATATAATTTACTGGGATGTACAACTAATTTTCCTTACCTGAACTAGGTACATGTAGCAATCGATGCCACATGGCTTGCTGTCTACCATATTCTCCAAATTCTTTCGCTTGTATGTATTTGGAGTTGCATGAAAAGCTGTATGGGAAAAGCACAAACATCCACATCACAAACCCTTTCTTTATTGTCTTACTGAAGCAGTGTGTGGGAACAGAGCTGAGACTCACGGTGAAGGAAGCAATCATATTTGAAGCAGCGCCTACAAAACAGTGTATGGAAGGAGTGCAGGCTCTGCTCTCTCTGGACTGATTTAGCGTTTGGGCCGTCAATATTGGGTGTACACACCGGAGGAAGGGTACCTGGGAGCTGCTGCTCAGTCAGCTCTTTATACCTGTGCATAGTTTAAAGGGCAAATAAGAAAAAAAATATTAAAGAAACACACCACTAGGATACTAAAGTCCTCCTAACATATTACTTGAAATCTGAGATTGAGATTTACTTGGTTTTAAATCTTTGCTCCTCAAACCAATCAATCATCTGCAGCCCCTGATCCAATCCAACTTCTGCAAAGTATTCAGTGTTCTCGATTGGTTGGTTAGCTGTATAAGCCAGTTGGGTTTCTGGGTTTATGTTTATAAAATTGAGTACTAATTGATAATTTCTTTGTTCTTACTTAGAACAAAGTTAAAGAAATTGCAAATGATAGCAGTAACACCATTTTATTGGCCATACTTGTTCAAAATGAGTCCAAGTTTTTTTAAGTTATCTTGTTATATATATACATACATATATATACATATACATATATATATACATACATATATATTGTGTGTGTGTATATATATATATATATATATATATATATATATATATTACACTTTTATATATTTGTCTTAAACTATGCTAATGACAGGTCAGTGTAATTAGGACACAAGCAGATATTAATCACAGGAGGATTTAAGGTAAACACATAATATACACTTTTTTTGCACCCACGTAGTTTATTACTCATAGAAGTGCTATAGTAAACAAAGCCCACACAGTGCACCTGTTTGCAAAGCTTGGAGTCCATGCACTCAATCTGGGACATAACATATATCACTGGGAAACCTGCTATCGCAGTTATAAATTTCTTCCATCGTAGGATACTTGGGAACAGTCTGGGATTCCAAAATTTAAATCTTTGTTTCTCCAGTATTTTTTTTAAGCAAAAAACTTCTAAACCGAATTGGTTGCGGGCCAGTGTGATGCTGCGTCCAGTGTGAATGTATGGAAACACTTATATAAATTGTTTGAAGATTATTGAATAAAAAAAAAAAAAAAACAGCAATCCATAATACTGGAAAGGATGGTTTTCAGATTGAAATTGAGTTGAATAAATGTGATTTAACAGGAAACAAGAGGAAACCTCAAGAGTCTTTGGAAACAGCTCAAAGTTCATTACACAGTGCCTACAGAAAAATGAGTGAAAACAATGCCGACGAGAAGGCTCACTGTTATAAAGGCCTGGCCAAAACATTCTGCTGAATTCTGTTTTACATTCAAGTAAACTGTTAAATTTCCTTTCTTCAACTAAGATGCTGCATGATAAAAACTACACAGTGCTTTTTCATGAGGACTTACTTTTCTTTGAGTTCCTCTGGTGATCCTTTATCAGGGAACATGGAGGAGATGGCATCAAAGATTTTATCAGAGGGGAACTTTTTTGAAAAGTCACTGCTTCGACCTATGGCGGCAATAACAACACATACAACAAGTTTAAACACGTATGTCAATTTAGAGAAGAAACTGCACAAACACTAACACCACAGTATAGTACACTACTACTATAAAAAGCATTTAGATTTACGGCATATGGCAGACGCCCTTATTGAGAGCGACTTATATTTTTAAAAAACTGAACACTTGAAGGTTAGGGGCCTTGCTCAAGGGCCCAACAGTGGCAGCTTGGTGGTAACTGGACTTGAACCCCTGATCTTTGGATAAGCCATAGCCTTAACCACATGAGCCACCACTACCTGGTGCAAGCAGCTTAATGACTGTTATACCATATATATCTACAGTGAAGTAGAGCTGAATTTGTGGTATAAGGGGGAAAAAAATAACTACAATCCCAGGGATGAAATTGTAGTTATTTTTTTCCCTTTATACCTTATATATCTATATAGACATATGTACACACACACGCGGCTCATAAAAATAAAGGGAACACTAAAATCACACATGAATGGAAATCAAATTTATTAACCCATGGAGGTTTGGAATTGGAGTCACGCTCAAAAATAAAGTGGAAAAACACAGTCCAGGCTTCGATGTTATGTTCTTAAAACAAGTCAAAATGAGGCTCAGTAGTGTGTGTAGCCTCTACGTGCCTGTATGAACTCTCTACAATAGCATCAATGCCTGTGTCTTGCAGGAACTGCTGACACACTCCAGCCACATGAAGTCTAGCATTGTCTTGCATTAGGAGGAACCCAGGCCAACTGCACCAGCATATGGTCTCAAAAGGGGTCTGAGGATCTCATCTCGGTACCTAGTGGCAGTCAGGCTATCTCTGGCATGCACATGGAGGGCTGTGCGGCCCCAAAAAGAAATGCCACCCGACACCATTACTGACCCAATGCCAAACTGGTCACGCTGGAGGATGTTGCAGGCAGCAGAAAGTTCTCCACGGCGTCTCCAGACTGTGTCACGTCTGTCACATGTGCTTAGTGGGAACCTGCTTTCATCTATGAAGAGTACAGGGCGCCAGTGGTGAATTTGCCAATCTTGGTGTTCTCTGGTAAATGCCAAACGTCCTGCATGGTGTTGGGCTGTAAGCACAACCCCCACCTGTGGACATCGGGCCCTCATACCACCTTCATGGGGTCTGTTTGTGACCGTTTGAGCAGACACATGCACATTTGCCTGCTCAGGGTCATTTTGCAGGGCTCTGGCAGTGCTACTCCTGGTCCTTCCTTGTTCTGGACCTCTCCGCCTCCATGCTCTGGACACAGCAAACCTTCTTGCCACAACTCGCATTGATGTGCCATCCTGGATGAGCTGCACAACCTGAGCCACTTGTGTGGGTTGTAGACTCCGTCTCATGCTA
>JBCNYG010000023.1:15003281-15035745 GCA_039654305.1 Porochilus rendahli | reverse complement strand
CAGAGTCGGCTGAGATGGGCGCCAGCCTCCCCACGACCCTAATTAGGAATAAGCGGTTCAGAAAATGAATGAATGAATGGTACAAATTTTGCTACAAAACAATCAATGAGTAATGATTAGAATAGCAGCCATTGAGATACCTTATAGTGAACCATTATTAATTCCACCAGATAAGCCGAATCTGTACTTCACACCAAATTTCTGTTTGATAAGATAAATATTACAATGCACTTTATTTTTCACTAAAGTAAAACTCAGTTTGTTTGGTGCTTTTAGTGATTTACCTGACATGCTGAGTTGTGATCTTCTATCTTCATAATGACTGGTTCACCAATTAAATTGACTGATTTTACCTGTTAACAGCAGACAACCAGTTTCAAACCTGAACATCAGCAAATCCTCGAGTAAACATTATTAAACTATACTTACCTTTTCCTGTTTTTAAATTAAGACACTTTTTGCCATGAAGAATATATTTTGCCAGAACTGCATATTTTCCTCAATTTCTTATTTGCAATAAATCAAACACTTAAAATGTAAGAGTCAATCCAAAATCTTTGCTTTAAAAATTATAAAGTCGATTATCAGTCACACCACAACTATTTTAAAAAATAAATTCCCTGCCATCACCACCAGAGGTCGCGATTGTGTCAGATATAACGAATTCATGAGCATTACCTTATAAAATAAATAACCAGGAATTTAAATATATGCCAAGCTTCCATCCTTGCATGATTTCTATTGCATGCATGACAGTTATTATTTAATGATGCTATTTCAGCAAACAAGGAATAATCAGACAAATTAAAAACAAAATCACTAGAATTTTCAAAGCTTACTTTGTCTTCCAAGCTATCGTAGTTATGGGAATAATGGTACAGCTCATGTAGAAATGTGTTTGCTGTCCAGTTCCACCAGTTATCAAGCTTCTGGATAGAAGAAGTCCTGCATTTTCAAAAAAAAGCACTATGGGTTAAATGACCTTGCCATCAGTACTCAGTGTATTGACTCATATGCTTTGAAATAGGTGGCATTTACCCAGCAAAGCGAGCTCTGACTGCCTGATTCATTAGAAACTTATTATTAGATGACTTTCCATAAGCCACAAAGCCGACTATAGACGAGGCAAACACATATAACACCAGGTTTCTGCAGACACAACAGGGAAAATTATTATTATTACGTTTTTCACGTTCTTTTTTGTTATTTGCTTGATTTTTTATTAGGGTCGTGGGTAGGCTGGAGCCAGTCCCAGTCGACTCCGGACGAAGGCAGCGTCCACCCTGAACAGCTCTCCAGACCATCACAGGGCCAACACACATGCATGCACACAAACATGCATCATGTTATACACATTTTGAAATAATGTTTCAGTAGGGTAGAACACTGCTGATTTTATTTTTTCTTTAATAATTATTAAGTGTAAACAGACCTCATTGTTTTATGAAGATAAGTCCTCTTTTTAATTTGGCTCCTCACACTTTGAAGCTCAGTGGAAGTAGGTGGACGTGCAAGCCGCAGGTATCTGGCTCTCTGACGGGCTGCCAGCACCTGTCAATCAAAAACACAGCGTGACCTTTACTTTTAATGCAGTCATAAATTGCCATGGCATGTCTGGGCTATTCTATTGTATTAAAAAGGGCACTTCTGAAAATCAGATCAGTGAACTCATGAGCACTGAGGTATAAAGTCAATGCTACATTAAACATATGTTTCAAACACTTGAAGCCCTGTGTTCATCTCTCAGTAAATAAGAATTGTGTTTAAATTTACAATAAGATGGGTTTATGAAAAGTTTGGAAGACTGGGCCTAAAATGTGCTTCTACTCTTTGACAGACCACCAGCTGCCACTGACATACAGAATATAGAGTATATAGTAATGCAGCATTGTTGCTTAAGTTAATAAATAATACTAAATCTATTCAGATATACAAATAGCAAAGATTTTTTATTAGACAGTTTCTTTAAAACATCACCATGAATCTTCTAAAATTCAAAATACCTTTTCAAAATCCATCCTGCTCTCCTCTGTGTGATGGAATGAGCTGGATAAGGACCACTTCCTCACACAGGCTCCATTTTGTCTGTTATTTCTAAGAAACTCCATAATGGGTTCATCGACAGCTGACTTTTGCCAAAAAAAGCCTTGATGTCCACGCCGCAGAGTTACAAATACCGCAAAAATAAACACCTGAATTAAAAAAAATTGTCATTATCATCTGACAGTCAGTAAGTAATAATTTCTAGTCATTTATTGATGATTTCCTACAAGCTGCTATAACTGACAACCAGATAACAGACATTGTATGGGTTTAAATTATTGTTTTTAAAATAATAGTTTCAATATACAGTAAACTAAATGTGCTCATTTCAGACTTCACTAATGAACTAGCAAATTTATTTTATGTACAATTTATTTTCACTATAAGATAATCATCCTGCCATTCATCCATCATCTATACTGCATATTGATCAGGGTCGTGATCAAAGCTGGAGCCAATCCCAGCTGAATTCAGTTGAGATGTGGGGTGCACCCTGAACAAGTGTTGCAGGGCTAACACCGACGCAAACAACCATTCATGAGCATGGAGAGATCATGCAAACCACACAACGAAAGGCCCTTGGCAGAGACGCAAACCCTGAATATTCCTTGTGAAGATCTCTCTGAAATTAACATTATCAACAAAACTGTTTAAAATAATGCTGTTTGTAAAAGGTAGCTTTGTGGCCATATAAACAGATATTTTTCAATCAGACATTTTTAAATGTTGTAATGTTTTTATACACATAGTCTCTCTCTCTCTCTCTCTCTCTCTCTCACACACACACATTAATTATTTCAACTATCATTCATTCCAAACCACTTAACCCTACCAGGGTCACGGGGAGGGTGGAGCCAATCTCGTCAAAGACGGAGTCCATCTTTAACAGTTCACCAGTCCATCACTGGACCAACACACCCACACAGCCATTCACACTTACACCTAGGAGCAGCATGAATTGAAAATATGGATGGATTTACCATTACTGGGTGTGCTGCAAAAGCGCAGAACAGCAGAGAAAAAAATACAGAGTGAATCCACAGGACACACTTTGTAGAGTTGAACCTGTGGATGAGACAGTTTATTATGGTCTTTACTACAAAATGAATACCTTAGTATCCTTTAATAACATATTAGCAATTCCCATGGACAAAATTATATATATACATATATGAAAAACCGGCGCTAATCAAAACTCACTCATAAAGGAAGTTTTGCTTCATTAAAAGTTTTATAAATTTTTTCAGAAGACGATGTCTGATGAGTCAAATGTATTTGTTATTCAAGCACCTAATCAGAATAATTGGACAATTTATAGCCTCTATTATGGCCTTTTATGTAATTTGTTACTATCCCATTAAGACTGGGCACAAATACAGCCTGTCTGGATGGGTTAGATGTTATTCACATCTACAGGCATATGTATAAGCAATGTCAATCCATCTACTGGCATATTTTTAGAGGGAGGGAGGAAATCAGATGACCTGTAGCGATCCCAAATGGACAGGAAGAACACAAAAAACCCAGCAGTCAGTAATCCACACTCCAGTTCAAACTCTGAGAAGATAATGCTCACCTGAGACTCTGCCCTACTGCCATACATTTATTGTAGGTCAGTAGAGTTCGTTGTACATTTAAATCTCTTCCATTATGTGTGAGTCAGTAAACAGGTTTTGTCATGACAAAATATTTGCTTGTCATAATTACACATATACAAGCCATGGAGTTTTGCTTCAGACACTTACCTCAGCCCCAGAATTCCAGTAATGATTACACAAGTGACAGACAAACACGTCCACAGAGCCCATGTCAGGTAGTAGCACCAAACATGCAGAGTTCTGTGTCTTCGAGAAACACTGGCCTTTGAGAAACTATTTACTGCCAGCAGATAATGGTAAAAAAAACAAAAAACAAACTAATAAATAAAAGTAATAACAGCTAATTCTTTTACTACACTTATGTACTATAAAACTGCATTGCCCTGTTACAGTACAGGGTTACTCTCCATATGATCTGTGCTGTACCTTTACTAAAATCCTACTCACTATCAAAGCCCCAGCTCAAGTCAGGGTAGTCTTGAGATAGCCCTAGATTGCCCTAGGATGATGGTTGGACTCATTTTAAATGAGAAGTTCTGTTTAAAATTTTTGTGTAATGTCACAAATTGTGACAAATGGTACCAAATTATAAAAGATTGTGTTTTCAACTCAAGATTAATTGATTAAGAGCCTTTAATTATTATTATTTTGGTCCCCAGTTATGTCCACTGTCCATACATGGTACATGATAAAGGTTTACCTGAGCTAGCCACAACATCGTTATGTTACACTGTACTGGAAATTTAGCTGAGTTGATTTCATTGTTTTCTTTTGAATGTTTATTTCTACAACTGTTTCTTTTCTTTTTTAGGCTTATAAAATGCTCAAAAATGGTTGCTGCAACTTAATAACTGATTTGGTGTGATGGGTCACATATGTGGAACATTATAAACATACAAACCTGTACAAACACTGGTTTGGTGGTTGACTTGAGTGTTTCGGAAGCATTCACTCTGTAATTTGTAATTATCATGAGGAATATTTTCTTCAGTGATTTCAATGCCAGAGATGGAGTGTGTAGGTTTCTGCAATGCTGATCTTTCTGTTAGTTTGCTGCAAGACATAGACTCCTGGTCATATGTGTTAAAAATCTGTAAAGCATACAATAAATGTTAAACAATGAATTTCAGTTAAACATCGGTTCCCTTTTATTATATTTCACATCACCTCGCATTTATTTTTCCATGGTGAAACGTGATCGCTCCGTGAAGGGTTCTGCTCAGACACACTATCCCTCAACAGCAATGCATCCTGTTGAACTGTGAATTTATTATGAATGACACCTTACACTGACAGCAACAACAGAAAGAGAAACACTCATATAATTGGAAGATGCCTTGCTTGATCATACCTTCTACAGAGAAAATAGAAGGCATTCTGACTTTATACTGATCCCCTGAATGGCTGTCATGTCTGTTTGTCTACAGTTGCAAAAGAAAAAGGGGATGATCCCAATTATTATCAATAAAAAAAAGAAAGAAAAAATCAGATCAATGGAGTTTAAAAATTGCATGTTGTAATACTTATTCAATAATAATAATAATAATAACTACAATATTTCAGGAATCTGCTCTACCTCCTCCCCACAAATGCTGATTTTGAGTGTATGTACTGGACTGCCTGTTTGGATTCCTCATCCAATTTATGTTTTTTCGCAATCTGTGTACAAACCGTTTTGATTGGTTGGTTGAAAGCCCCACACGAGGTCCACTGAGAAGCAGACTGAGACGGGTGGAGATACCGCTGTGCCTGGGTGGCAACTTAACTTAACTTAAACATGCACTAATTTCATTATTGAATAGTTTGGCATTGTGTAGCATGGCCATTCAACACTGTAACAACATTTGTGGATAAAAAAGTAGACAAAACAATAATATATCTTCTTTAAATAAGGTTTCTCTTTACTTCCAGTTTTAAGCATATTAAACTATCAAAAGACCCTGTGGAACAAGCCTCAAACTGGTCAAATACTCAGCTTGGCAAAGAATATTGAGCAAATTTGTGTTTAAATGTGAGAAAGTAAATGTTTAAAAAGAGGTAAAAGTATACCTAAATAATGAATAGGTTAAGTAATGTTAACTAATTAGCATTGGATAATTGATTAGCTAGCTAACATTGAAGGGTACATGTGGTGAATTAGTGTTACTGGCTATTTTCAACAATCACGTATAACATCAGCAATTCCAATCAGTAGTCTATGCCTGATTTTATAGTGTGCACGAGTGTTACAACTCTACGCATGCTCAGAGACATGTTGCCTTTCTGACTGGCTGTTCCAGCCTGGTAGTGACACAAATTTGTGGCTGAGCTAAGTCACTGACCCCTGCATCATCACATATTATCAGCCAGTGCTGAGCTGCACAAACTACAAGTTGGCAATTTTTTATTTATTTATTTTTTTTTTATATTTGGCAAGAAATAGGTCATACAGTTGCAAAATTAGCAAAAATTTATAATTTAATTTGTTGCTAATTTTCTAAGGAGAAGTTGCTAATTCGTTATGTTAGCTAGACAACAATTATATTTTCTTGGTGTTCTTAGAATGTTTGTACATATAACCTTTTAATGAGCAGATGTGAATAAATTCATTCTGACCTCGCTGGTGCGGAAGAGGAAGGACACAAGGGAGCCTAGAGGCAGCACAGTAAGTGCACACAATCCATTCCATACCGAATGCAGTGAAACACCAATCAGACCTGACTCCAACCAGTACTGACACCATGAAAACATAGAGTAAGAAAAAAGGCAATATGGAATAAAGTTTCATCTTCATAATTTTAATTCTGCATCATTCCAAAGTGAACAGTTTGAGGACGTGTCTACCTGGTCTTCTTGAAAGTTAAGGAGTATACAGTTAGCACACATATAAGCTTGCAGCAACAGAAGACATACACTCAAACGCTGAGTGTGTGTATGTGTGCTGTAAGACGGATGACTGTATACAGACAGCCATGGGTGGAAGTCCTTTAAGCAATCAGCAAGATTCAGATGAAGCAACTAAACAGAATGAAACAGTCTCACTTGTTGTAGATATAGAATAATTGTTAACATTAAAGCTAGAGTAGGAGAAGCCAGCAAAAATATACCAGTATAATCAACACCAGAAAAAATATGCTAGCCTATGCTAATCTCACCCTACATTTCAACCCACCCTCCAAATTTACTCTTTTTCTTAAAGTTACCCAAACACATGAATCCACACTGCCTGACTATTGCTGGAGGATGAGTCTATGAGAGACAGCATTGGGGAAAGGAGCATAGCGCATTGTTGTCATATGCAGCTAATGTTCATTCATCTATTTATCCAGTTTCCGCCACTTATCTGAGGTCGGGATGCAGAGGCAACAGGTCAAGGAGGGAAATCCAGGCATCCCTCTTTCCCCAGCGACACACTCCAGCACCTCCCGAGGGATCCTGAGATGGTTGGTCTGCAAGTTTTGGGTCTACCCTGGGGCCTCCTCCCAGTTGGACATGCTTAATCCGATGCCTGAACCACCTTAACTGACTTCTTTCAACATGGAGGAGCAATGGCTCTACCTTAACCTCTCCCTGGATGTAATTATTTAACTGCACTCAAGAGGAGTCCTTTCAAATAATATGACCTCTGATAGAAACTGGTTGTACTAGAACTAACATAGAGGTTTCACACTAATTGGAACATTTGTTTTTACCTTTGTTACATTTGTAAATAATATATTAATTACATACAAATAAATTATAAATACATTATTTGAACCTACTTGAACATTATGGGCTACTTAACGCAAATTCATGGCATATCCCAATGACACATTCCAGAACTAAAATGAAACGTAGAAATGCTCATCGGGTAAACACATTTGCAAGGCACTCACCTCTCTGAATTTGAGCTGTCGGTCTAAAGCGTACAGTTTGCGCTCTACTTGTCCATCTCCTTCATCCACTGCTAACCAACAATGGGCCAGAAAGGTACAATTTGATCCATCCGCTATGTCCTTCACCATCACATGATTCAGGAACCAACTGGGAGACACTCCTCCACCATCATGCCACACACACACCTGCCATATTTGGCCCAGACTTTGAGCAGAGCTGAGGGGGAAATTTTTTTTTTTTTAATGATAGAAATTATCTGGTGCACACAAGAAACTCTCATGTGTTCAAAATTGTTTCTATTTTTATTTATTTATTTATTTTTTAATTTTCACACATTTTCCATTTGGAGCGTTTTGATTCTTATTCAAATTGGAACTGTGGCTTAAAGTGTGAAGTTAATTTTAATAGTTATGAGTATATACTGCTTATTAACCAAACGTGAGGTCAGTACAATAAAATTCCACACTGAGGTTATGATGTATTGACCGAGTCAATAACATTCTCTTACAATCTCTCACTCAATTCGTACATTGAAATACCACTTATATAAAACATTTTTATTATGCTGCTGTGTAAAATGTTTTTCACACAAATGTTACTGGATTCCATCAAAGAATGTCAGGTAATGTCATTGCGTAAGGATTTGAACTTTACATAAAGCTAAAATGCTTTCATTATTTGTTGTATAACAAGTATAGCAAACAAGTATAACAAGTATAGCAAACAAATGCACCAGAAACATCTTAGCCAATTGGGTATGATGAAAATATGATTGTTTCATTTTAGGCTGAAATACTGACATGCAGTCACAGTACAAGTACTGATTTATTGTTACCTCAGAATAAATGTTGTCCTGGAGTTGCGGGTGAAGAATGTGTGGTCAGGATTGCTGAGCTCTCTTGTCTGGGATACTCCTTTATCACCATAAAGAACTATATGAACCTGATACCAGGAAAGAAAATTTAAGTAAAACGCTATAATCCATCGACATCAACATAAACCATTTTGTAATATAGTATATTGACCTAAGCAAGTGTGTACAGTAACTGTCTTACAAAATCACCCCATAACTGTAATAGTGCAGGGTCTAAAATTACAAGTAATGGCTTGTTTAATTAGTTAAAACCAAAATATTCAGAATTCAGAATGCAGTACTTAAAATTAAGCAAAACTCCTCAAACGGAACTAGATGGATGGGTGGATTTAAATCATATACCACATATCATGTGTCATACTTCGTTATGATCTTCTAGTATTTTGCATTAAAACAATTAAAGAAAGCTTTTTATACCGTATAAATGGTCGTATGGAAGTATTCCCTGCAATTGCACAGGCTACTGCCATTAGAGAACACCAATCATACAGGGGTGTCTGGAACAATGGCTTGGTAGATAGCATGTTGCACCTGGATGTCCATGTGTTGCAAAATGTAAATAATCAAACTAGTCAATCTTCTTCTACTGTTTCATGTTCCATTTATGATGCTCACATGGCCATTATAGACACTTTCAGTGGAGGACAGAGGTCAAGCATGTCCACTCTACTCGTGACACATCTCTAACTTAGCCATATCATATTAACTTTATACCATTTGTAATTTCTTGTACCATTTGTTGGTATTGTAGGTACTAACCAGTACATACTGTGAGCACCCCACAAGACCTGTGGTTTTGTAAATACTCTGACCAAGTCATTTATCCATGATAATTTGTCCCTTGTCAAAGTCACTCAGATCCTTACACTTGCCCATTTTCCCTGCTTCCAGCATCAACCTTGAGAATTGGCTGTGGACTTGCTGCTTAATATACCCCTCACTAAATATATAAACTCTGATAATACCTTTGCTGTCATTCTGGCCCTTGATCTGAGGCCCGTGTCAACAGTAACAGCATAGAGGAACTGGTCTGATGAATTGTTGTCTGGCAAGAGGAATGTCCCCAAATTCTTTTCCACCTGATTATCAGCATGATTACAAAACACCAACAGCACCCCATACAGAGCCAGTAATACCACTATTACAATACACACCACCGGGTTGGCACGGACGCTGAAAAAGACACCATAGATCAGCACAAGCCAAAACAAAGAGGTATCTGATTATGATTGAATATCATACAAAATAATTACAATTAGATGTTAGAGGATTCAAATAATACAAGCAGTTAACTATTACCTTATAAACTCAGTGATGTTTGAAACATTGTGAATACTTTGAATCATCTGATGTTTAACAGTGAATGAGGACAACTGATTGTAACTGAAAGATTATTTGGCAAAAACACAGTTAATATGTTGCAGATTTTAAAAGAGTAGGTACAATTAAGTAGGTATAATTAAATTAATTAAGGTGCAATTGTTATAGTAAACACAGTACACACCGGTTTTCACTTATAAACCTTTTAAACATAGGGAAATTATCCTTTTTTCTCCCAAATTTAAAAATGAGTATCCCCACAAGCTAACTGCCACCTATCACATGGATGCTACCAAACAGGGTAGACAGTAAAAGCTAGAGCATGAAAACAGACAATACCTCTTTTCAAACTACTGCTATTGCTATGTCAGCATACAAATATGAGCTAACAAATATCCACAGCTGGTTACAGTCTATCTGACTGACAGAGCTGCTATGTGTTATCATTTCATAAATATATTTTGGTTTTCAATATAGAAATATAGACTGTACCATATACCAATTTTGATGTCGCAGGAAAGAGTCCAGGCAACTAGAATTGCCATAACCCTCTTCTAGGATTCTGTTAGCTTCTAATTTGTCATACCAGTATACTCGGCCATAACTGAATCTGTACATAAAGATTTTATTAGCATTATGAAAAGCTAGCCTTCGTAACACAATAGAACCCGACCTGCAGTTGACTTTGGTTGAAGTGAAACTCTGGAGCACAGAACATCCATCAGTTTTCCAATCTTTCACACCATCCCAAACTAAACACTGAGTGGAACCAATACTCAGTGTGTAGTCCACTTCATCTACTATGTATCGATTTCTAGCATGTTTATCATAGTCGGCATTGAGCAGCATCACATACGCAATCCCAGCATCTACAATCCAAGTGAAACAAGACAATATTCAGCGTATATGTCAATGACTTTCTGATGTATATCCTATCCTTTACAAGTGTTCTAGTAAAATCTAGAAACCTTTTAAAGATGATGGGGGTAGAAAGATCTGAGCCACATGGCCTTTCCAGTGATAGACCTCACGTACATTGTACACTGAAGGTGTTGGTTTGTGATGCATTCTGTCACAGAGAATAAGAAATATTATACAAGTCTTTCTATAAAAAAGTGCAAATAAATCTGAGAACTAATAGGGTTACCAACCTGAACAGTAGCAGGATGGGGAACGCACGTTTTGATGGCCTACTGAACTCCACTTTAATCTGCACGGCCTGCTTCAGGACCTCAGCAGTAATGTTGAACTGATGAGTGTTCACTTCAGATCGTGATAGGGTGAACTCCTTAATTGTACTTTTCTTGAATGGAAAACACAAAAATCTTGGCAAAATCTACACAATGTACATAATGGCTCCCTTACTCCAGTGTTGCGGTGTGAAGTCAATGCCCGTTACTCCAAGGTCTCACATAACGAGTTGATACGTGACTGTAGCTGGGGCTACCGTAACCCTACTTCTAATTTTGGACAAGTGTTTCACAAATATGGGCAGAGTAAATTTTCAAATGAAGACACGATTGCTGTTTAAACAGCAATGCAGTTGAAATGATTCAACCCAAAGCAAAATTCAACACAATCTGACTTTCCTACAGTAAAAGCCATTGAGGTGCTCAAAGTAGCTCCCTGGCTCTAAAGTATTCTGACTGAAGTGCCAAGAACAATCACTGGATAATTACACTGTCTACCATCATCTAGTGTGAAGTAATTCCATTTATCCTGTTTAGCGTCATGGTGAATCATGCAAATAAGGTAAGAATACACCCTGTTGGATGGTATTGCAGTCGATCAAAGGGACTATTCACCAACTCATTCATATCTAAAACGATGTAGCATACCCAACCCACACTAAGCACTGTTTTCAGAGAGTTTGAAAAGTCTGGTTTCAGAGGAGGGAACTAGAGAACCCATACAAATATAAGTTGAACATGAGAAGTTGTACACATCTACAGTAATGTGAATTTGGTCTTAAACCATGAGCCGTAAAGCTGTGAGGAACCAGTGCATCCTAGTATGCCACTGCTTACTGGAACTCTAATACAAAACCTTCTACTTAAATACTGGTCCAAATTTTCATAAAATACCTAAAGGTTGGGCAAAAAGGGCAGAATTATATTAAGCTTGAAGGCCTAAAATGATTGTGCCTGTCCAAGATGGCTACCCTAATTACATTACAGTGATCAGGGCATGATGTTTATATGTTTCAGTACATCATGCCTGCAGAAAAGTCCAGCCTGGTTTGAGTTGCCAAAAAACAGTCTAGTGTGATCAAGTTTGTTGACTATCTTTGCCTGTTAATGAGTTATTTCCCACTTTCCCTATTTTCATTTATTTATTTTTCCTTTTCAGAAAAGCTTTATTCTTTATTAGGGTTACAAGGAGGCTGGAGCTCGGGCACACCCTGATCAACTCGACAGACCATCACAGGGCAAAAACACATACACACAACCATACACACTCACATTTACACCTAGAGGCGATCAAGAATATTCAGTTAGCCAAACATCCCTGTCTGTGGACTGTGGGAGAAAACAAGAGCACCTGGAGAGCATGCAAATTCCACACAGAAACGCCCTCACTGGGCACAGGGCTCGAAAGCAGGCCCTTCTGGCTGAAAGTTAATTACTATGCCACCATGATGCCCAAATACACTTTTACAGGAAAATTTCATTTAGCTTCATTGTGCTAGTGCAAAATTAAAGAAGCGAATAGCCTATAGGATGTCAGACATTCTGACTGTTCTTCCACTATATTTGGGGAAAGGGCAACACTGTGAGATATGTAAAAATATGCAATCTGTAACACATGAATTATCGGAAAGTTTTCAGTCTCAAGTACATTTTAACTTATTTAATGTCAATGAAGTAAAATAACATAAAAGCGTACATTTCTTTCCTCTTGCTTGTGGAACTCAACGATGAGTGGGGTGGACAAGTGCCTTATTTTGATTTCTCTTTTGGTGCTGCAGTTGAAGAGTTTCATGTCAGAAACATGTCCATTCACCTACAAATTACACCATACATGAGGGACATTTTCAGATGCGAAATAAAAATTTATTGACAAAATAACTTTACAAAGGAAATTATTCATTCATTCATTAGTTTGCCAAACCACTTAATCCTACTAGGGTCACAGGGATGCCAAGCCTATCTCAGCCAAATTTGGATGAAGGAAAGGTACACCCTGAAAAGCTCATCAGTCCATCACAGGGCCAACACACACAGCCATTCACACTCACAACCAAGGACAATATGACACAACCAACAGTCAGTCTAATGTGCATGTCTTCATTGGGAAAGAAAACCAGATTACCCAGAGGAAACCCATGCAAGCACAAGGAGAACATGCAAACTCCACATGGAAATGCCCTCACTGGGCCTGTGACTCAAACCCAGGACCTTTTTGCTAAGGAGTGGATATGCTGGCCACTGCTCCACTCTGCCGCCCCAAATTAAATTGTGCCATTGTGAAAGTTTTATCATTAGAAACAAGTAAGAATTGTAAAAAATACAGCACAAAAACATTTTACCCTTTCACTATTATATAGTCATTAATGAAGCACAGTTATCCCCTGTAATGTGACCAGTAGTAAACACAAGTCTAAAAAAAAAATAATGAAATATATGTTCCCTCCATTACCTATAGAAACAGAAAAGCAATTCATGCTACCAGAAATGAAACTTAATCTGCACAACTGTTTACAGTTTTACCTGTAGGGGTGTCCTATCCCAGTGATACGGATTCTTCCTATAGGATGTTATTAGAGTGATAAAGCAGGATTTTTTATCATCATCTTCACTTTTGACTTTGATCACTGGGATATCAGGAACATAAAATGTGGTCAAATCAACATTTCTTCTTCTTATTGGAAAATCATGATTCTTCCACACCAGCAGTTTCATGAATGTAGCATTTACACTGAAATGAGACTCTCCGCTGGACAGCATATACATCTAGAATAAAAACAGGTAAAGATATTACATGTAATAACACCGATTATATAACTTTCAGCTGAGCCAAAATCTCTGAAAAAGCTCACAGGTAGAATTTATAGATGGTACTGAAATTTCTTTAAACATTTCTTATGAATATTTAGGAACATCTTTGGATATATTTGTAGCAGAGTTCCAAAACAGAGCACCATAGTCATGGAATATAAGGTTTCTGGCTGTCCCGTGTCCATCTGGTGTCCACAACTGCCCACTACAGGAAACCTAATAAGGCTGCAATGTCGCAACAGCCATGCTGATTGGCTGTTATGTATCACTGACTTGCATGATGACAGGCAGCAATTTAAAAAAAAACAGATTTATTATTAATAACAAAACTAAAAACCAAAAGTAGAGGCTCATCCATCACCCGACTCGTTCAAAATAAAAACACATTCTAACTCAGGTAATTTAAAAAAAAGATTTTCAGTATGGCTCAAGTAACCCCCTTTTGACTTTGGTGGTGATCCAGATTTTTTTTTAAAGATTCTTTAATATAGTTGGATAGAAGTGTGGTTTTACAGCAGGATCAGCAGGGGGTGGTATGTACTTTCTGTTAATTTTTTTGGCTTGGTGGAGGTTTTGCTCTCCAAGTGATCCTAGTTTTAAGTAATATGTGTGTCTCAAAGTTTATTGTTGCTTCGTTTATTTAAAAACTCAACTGCATGATTATAGTATGATGTTCAATAACAAACTAACAGTGAACTTATTATAAGAATGCACATCACTATTCCAAGAGTTAGAGATACAGCAGGTAACTACGAGTGAAGACACTTATTTCATATAGGTCAGCACAACATCTTGTTCAAACCTCTAGCCTGGCACAACTCAACCCATCGTCCCCTTTGAGTCATCCATATATTTTTTCTTCATTTTAGTAGATTGTCTCTGGCCCTCACCTATTTGTATTTGCATGATGGTGTGTTTTTGATGGATACTGGAAGCTGTTATGGATGAGGACAGCTGTCAATTGCAGTCAGTAATTCATGTGGATGTTCTGATTATAACTGACTTACCAGCACTAAGTCTGTAGTGATGTGAAGAACATCAAGTGTTAACCTAGAAGAAGGAATCTGAGCTTCTAGAATATATGAGAGGATGTGTAGGAAAGCTTTCGTCATGCGCAAATCCAATATGGTGGGCTCATGAAGGGAGGACAGCTTTTGTATATATTCTGTCACCAGAACTGCACTTTCAAAGGTCATCTATAAAGGGGTATCATACACACGTACATACAAAACTTTAGAAACATTGCTATTCTTAAGTCCAAAATAATTCCAATAAAAAAAATTGTACTTACTTGATTTGAAACTTTTATAAGATCGAGGAGAATTTGAAGGTTATTAAACAGCAGTTCCTGCAACAGACACAATTACAATTTAATGGAATAGAAGTTGTATACATACAGACTCACTCAGTCAATCTCCATTCAGTCCAGTCTGACCCCTGTTGACTCTATTGCCATAGGTTTTCCTTGTCAAGGTTTTTGGTCTTTCCCCAACCTTCCCCATTTACCCGGGCTTGGGACTGATATGCTTCTGCATTGCCACAGTTGCTGGGCAGAACCATTCACACTCATCTAGGGGCGATTTGGAATCGCCAATTATTGTGCATGTCTTTGGCAGCAGTCACACCTTGCTGAACGTCCCAAGGACAGCAAAAATTTTTATCCGTTTGCAACATTTGCATGTGTTTCCTGTTCATTTCTCTTTCAGCAAAGGAACTCCTTGTCAGACAAAGTCTGTTTAATCTGGCGGTATGCAGAAAACTTGGTATAGACGCCACCGGGAAAAGTTGTGTGCTGGGCATGCGTTTATACTTGTCAGTTCGCATATGTTGATGCTAGTGGATCTGAGTCGTGGCAGGATTACTAAGCGGAGGTGTGACGGACATAGACCGCATGTCCAGGTGACTTTAACTGACAAGGAAAGAATGACAACTGATGAATAATGGATGTGTAATGGGGTAATGTTTGACTGCTATCTGACAATGGAAACAACTTCCACCACCAGATAATTTTATTTCACAAACAATAGTCTCACTACAGTGCTACAGAGGCCCATAACAGTTTTGTCATATTCGTGTATTACAAAATCTCATCACATGGCATGTTGTGGACTCGTTTTTTTACTCTATCATTACTTTCCCACTGATATATATGTTCTGAGGAGAAAATGCAAGCTGAACACAGGTTGTGTTTAGTTAAACTAAAACTGACACAAAAGGACAAATTACAAAATTACATAAACTTTTACATTATATATCAGTAATTATATATCATTCACCCACTCCCTTAAAAAATACTACCAGCTACCACTGCTATATACTAAGAGTCTATTAGATTTTACTTCTTAATATTTAATATTAACACCAGCCGCAATCAGGTTGTCATTAGAGACATGTAGAAAATGTATCACACTGACAGGTAAAACATTCATTCGATTGCTCTTAATTTTCTTGATCTCCTGAAAAGAAAAAGAAGTTTTTTAAAGAATTAAATTCTTAACTTTTGCTAGAAGATAATGTGATCCAAGAAAAACAGATAATACCTGGTTTGCTGCATCCAGCTGGCAAATTGCTGAAATGAGAGCAGCTCGTGTTTGTGTTTGTAGTTTCACACAAGATTCTGAGTCCAGACTCAACCGGTTCAATGTGGAAGTCAGGAGAAAGATGTAATTAGTAATATCTTGCGCGTTCTTCATCTGTATCAGGTTGGTTAGATTACCAAGACCGTATACAAACCTGAACAGAAAAAAAATTAAATTGTGGGAGAAAAGATTTTAAAAAATTCTATTCATAAATGGCTTAATATGTAATAATAGTTCTTTAATTATAGTATAAAATTTTATAATATTCAAACATTTAATTTTTGTTACTATCACAGAAATAGCCTGTCTCTGAATTCTGCCTCAATCCATAACTTTACCATAAATAATGTGTGACATGAGGAATTGTGAAACATTTTTTTCTTTCTTTTTTTGTTTTTTTACTTGACAGTCACTTAGTAATGTGTTTTTATGTCTCTACAATGGCTGATGCACAGAGAGAAAATTATGGTGGAAATTATAAGCAAAAGGTTTAGGGTAAATTTTAGGTAGTTTAGATTAGGTGTTAAGAGTTATTCCCGCAGCAGTTGTTTGGTGCAAGGGATTACACAGTGATCAGTGATTTATGCAAAAGTACAGACCAGTTATACAAGAAAGAAGATACTAGTTGCGCAAACAGGGCCTTGCTAATCTGATGTGCATTTTTGAACTTGAAGTTGTTGGAGTTTTATTCTTTTTAAGTAGGTGGCTTATGTGTCCATAGTTTTTGTTCTCCTGTTTCAGTGTCCCTACCCTTCTAGTTTTTAAGCAATTCCGTAATTTAGATTTTTCATTGGCCTACATTTGGATAAACTACATTGGATTTCCCATATGTTATGAGCTCTTCTGCCACTTTAACAATTCATAAAGTCATGGATTTTTGTAACAGATGAGGCTTCAACAATAAGAATAAAAAGTCTGTGAAGATCTTAACAGTCCCAATCACCCTGAATTACCACGACCATTAGCTGAAAAATTGTCCAAGAAATCGGAATGCACTGATTTCTGGGGAAAGAAACTAAAGCATACAGCTCCTGATCAGGATTGCAAAGCAGCACTGAATTTCTCTTGAAGCTCGGCCAAACTTTGACATTCACAGGACATGGCTTGGTAGATGATCCATATCTATTGTTTATGCTAATGTAGATGGTGACTGTGGGAGACAAAATAAAAGATAGCATTAAGAGGTGGAACAGCTTAGCATTTAAAGTATAGCATTACACAGATAGTATCGAAACTTGCTCAACATTCAATAAAAAACATTTAAGATGATAAACATCAAATCTAATAATCATTGAATCCTAAGATTTACAAAAGACAGCCAGAACAATAAATACAAAGTGTTTTAAATGTTATAAATGTCTTTCAAGGTACCTTTGTAATTATCAGATGGGTCTCCAGATGGAAGATAAAAATAGTGCTGATAATCTCTGCCCTTATAGAGGAGCTTTTTTGTTAAGTTTCCCACGCTAAAGCTATATTCATACAAAAGATCCTGTAAGACAACAACAAACACATCAAATTTCATTTTAGAAGACAGCTAATTCATGAGTTTATTAAAATTAGTTTCTTTCCATCATTATGATAAAATAGCATTATTCTTTACTGCAGCTGCCTCTCAGTCATTGCAGAACTGCTTAATCCTACTCTTAGGGTTGTGATTCAACTGAAGCGTATCTTAGCCATCACTGGGCGAAGGCATGCTACACTCTGAACATCTCATCAGACCATCGCGGGGCAACACACACACAACCAATCACACTCACATTTACACCTGAGGCAATTTGGAACAGCCAATTAGCCTGATGTGCATGTCTTTGGACCGTGGGAGGAAACCAGAGCATTCAGAGGAAGCATTACACCACTGTGCCGCCATATTCTGTATATGATATGATATAAAAGGTAACACGATTATAATAAATGCATGTTTCACATAAGACTTCTTTTTGGTACACTGTAGTGACAGGGTAAATGTAAAATGAGATGAAAGTGAAAGCAGTTAGCTTTGCAAAATCAGCAATGCAAATCATTGTGTGAAAAAGTATCAGTGTATGCCTTAACATATCAGGGTAAAAGCACTTAAATCTGTGAGTGGCACTGTAATGTCACATGGAAAATATGTGGATTGCGGGGCACCATGTTCACCAGGAAAGTACCCATTTACTTTTCGAGCAGGCATTCCAACTACTGGAATGCTTTGGAGGCGGGAGAAGACCAGAGTGTATATGAGACTCCACACAAGCGGGAACCCAAGCTCAGGATGAAACCATGGACCCTAGAACTATCTGCTGCACTATCATGCCACCCAGGATAAAGAGCAGTCACATTTATGTAACCACTTTCCAATATTAACAGTCAAACAAATATGTAATTCTAGCCAATGTAAAAACAGACCTCTTTTCCTGAATTGCAGAAGATACTAAAGTGTGTGTGGACCTCAAAACCAGAGCTAGGCTGCACATGACACACCATTCCCTCAGGAGCAGGGTGTGTGGAGAAGAACAGCTGGGTCTTTCCCTGCAGAACCTGCCCAGAACCTGGCATTAACAATTATGATTAAACGTATTGCCGATTTGATTATTTTTCGGTCTATCATGAACACCACAGTTGTAGTGGATATGAACTTACTTGCAGAGACCTCCAGCATGTAATGACTTTTTGGCTTTAGCATCATGGGTTTAAATGTGATAACAGATGATGATATTCCTGAAACATGCAGCATCACACAAAAGGAAATGAAGTCTGCAGTTTAGCACTGACTGGCGCTAATTCAGTTTCTATGCAAAGTTTTATGAAAATCACAAGAAACTTTATTAGGAAATCTGGTACTGAAGCAATCCTGCTTTATGAAATACCTGACAACACAGCATATAAGCAATACTGTTCTTTTTTTAAGTTAGCCTCAATGAACCCTTAAGGTTATATTGTGCACAGATTGTCCAATTGTCATCAAAGTATGACTTCTTATTAGGAATATAAAACATAGGGTTCAGACTTAAATTAGGGTCACAGGGAGAAGGCACACCCTAAATAGAAGTGCTAACCACTACACCTCCAAACTACAAATTAAAAACCACATATTTACCCAATTAATTTTTTATTATTGCTGTCATACCTGGACGTATTCCAATCAACAAAAAAGTACAAGCCAGTAATCATAATCCCTTTACAGAGCTTCATTGGTGAATAATCCCACAGTTACATTTACCATATGTTTATAAATAAATCATTTTTTTTCTATCTTCAGATGTTATGCTATAAGTGGAATTTTATGTTTTTGTTTGTTTATCAAATAATTTTTTTTCTCCACATGATCACTCACATAAAATAATATTTTCTTTATAAAATCACATTGCTCACATTATGCCATACGTTTATTTAGATTCAAAGCGTGAAAAGTCACCTGTGGAGGTGAAAGACTCAAAGAGTGCAGGCTGGATGAGCTCTCTGTGAAGATCCAGCAGTGTTTTCTCAGACAACACAAGACCAAAGCTGCCAGGACCTACCAGGTTATCACCTTCATGTTTGCTTGAGTGAGAAATCACATCATCAAAATTGTGGGGTCCTAAATACACAATAGAATATAAAATACAAAAAATTGTACTAAAAATATTGATACTCATACTTTTCTGTTGCTACATTTATTACTGCATGTGAATGTCAAAAGGAAAGTGCATGTCTACCAGTTGGCCGGCCGACTGAAACCCCTGAATCCGCTTCCTCTATTCCAGAATAAAAGTCCTCATAGTCTGTGAAGAATAATTATAGTCATTTCATGTTTAATTTTCAAATATCATGCAAACCATGTATATATAGTAGAAAAATCTTCAAGTTCATAAAATTAGTATCTAAAGCCTCAGATCAGGTGCCAGTGATTAGAACCTCCTGCAGATAAAGCCTTCATTCCTTTATTCATTCATTCATTTGCTGAACCACTTAATACTACTAGGGTCACAAGGTGACTGGAGTCTAACTTCAGCAGTCTATTGCAGGTCCAACAATCATACACAATCCTTTACACTCACACTCCCACTGCGGGGCAAATTGGAACTGCCAATTAGCCCATTGTGCATGTTTTTGGACTGTGAGAAGAAACTAGTGTACTTGGAGGAAATCCACACAAGCATGAGGAAAACATGCAAACTTCACACAGAAACCACAGACGTCAAACCTGGGACTGAAACCCAGGATCTTCTTGCTGTGAGGTGGACATGCTAACCACTACACTTCTCTGCCACTGATGTAACCTGTCATATTTAAACCTGACATGTCTGGTCTGGTGTTCTCTTACTTATTGAAGTATAATCTATAATTAAAATTTATGAAATTAAAATTAAAATTTATTGAAATTAATGAAAAAATTCATCTTCAAGTGGCATAGGTTTCAAAAAACTGTATATTTGTTTTGGGAAACAATCACAGTATACATATAAAAGGAGAAGAACTTCATAGCAACTGTGAAGGTCTGGGGATTCTTCACTGCCTTAGGGGCTGAGCTGCTTGTAGCCAACTATGAATTTTGCATCATATCAAAGATAGCTTAAAAATAATGTGACTATAGGATCTAGCTCTTTTCTCACCTGGATATTCATTGTCATCGGGATATTCAGCTACAAAATTCTTCTCAGTGGGGTTTTTATGTTTGGATGGAATAGGAGCAAAATCCATCTCATTCCCATCACCTGAGCCCATTACTGCTGTAAGGATAAAAAAAGGATTTAGTGATCCTGCACAGGAAATCTGAAATATCTCAGATTTGTAATCAGGGTTTTTTTTTAAGGAATGATTAATTTCAAATATCAGAACTTGCAATAGAATTTAAATTAATTCAAATTTTAAAATCATTGTGCTTAGAAATCCATGTGTATTGTAATATTTTTAATTACACTCAACCCTAGGGGCAATTTTGAACAATGTATGTCATGCAAACTCCACACAGAAACACTCTCACCAAGACCGGGACTTAAACCCAGGACTATCTTGCTGTGAGGGCAGACGTGCTAACCACTCCGCCAATGTGCCACCCTCTTTCAGGACGCGTGAAATCAAATATGTTTCACCTTTTATTACATCCATCCAAGACAGTTCACTCTCATGCCTCCAGAGGGCACCTTTTTTCAATTTCTGTTTCGTTTATTTTTTTACCCAAAGATCATATAAAGCACATGGTTACCATTTCCATTGCTTAACTTTGTCATTTGTTTACATCTGTGCAAGTTCTGAGCTGTTGCCCTTTATTTGCCCTCTAGTCTAGACCCATGCTTTACCTTCTTTCCCCTATTCTGGAAATCCACTGATTTTTGAGTTTGGCCCTTGATTGTTTTTTCACATTGATATTTGGATGAAAGTCTTAATTCATTATAAATTTTGGAATAGATGCGTACAATGATTCTCAGTGCTGTTGGTTGAACCACTTTAGCAGTAATAGGTATTGTAATATAATGTTATGGAATGCTTTCTGGAAGAATGATACCCGGATGCTTAATAATATTCATTCATATTAGAATCGCTTAATTAAATATTACTTTGACATGTAATCATGTCTAAAGAATACTTTATATTTTTACATATACAGGTCTGTTCTCATCAAATCTCAGTTCCCACATTATAACTGCCATCTACCTGATGCACTGCCTGTTTCAGAGAGTAGATCTAAAGGGGGTGGATTCCAGTGCTCGAGTGAACGCCCCCACCTGGGCCAGCTGGCAGCACTGTCATGTGTGATCTTTATTTCATTACTACTGGATGTTTGTTTCTGATTTAGGATGGATGATGCAGAGGTGGCAGGCTGCTGAAAGAAGTCTGCGTCCTCCTCCAGTTTAGAAGATAAGCTTATGTCCAAGCTGCCACAGAAAGGTACTGAAGGTGAAGAAAAATGTAAATAAACACTAATATGAGGGCAATGCATTTTTACCATAGATCATATTATTTTAAATATTCTTACCATCTGGTGAGCTTTTGCTTGAAGCGTTTACTAAATACAGCTTCCAGGAATAGGTGACATTAATGAGACAGCTTTCACATGCAGCTGTGACAGAGAATCTTTCATTCCAGTTGATTGAATTTCCTGTACACTCCTTGCATGATACATGAATGATGCTGTGGAAAATTTAGAGGCCATGGCAAGTTATTTTTTGTTTGTTTGTTTGTTTGTTTGTTTGTTTGTTTTTTATCATTTTACTATCTAAATAAATATAACAAATAAATGAATAATTGAAAAATCTGAAATGATAAATATTCTATTCAGTATGCAGTCCATTCTTTTCAGTAGCTTAGATTTTTCATAAATTACTACATTTTCTTTCTATAATAATGCTATAATGCATGATTAAAAATACAGTGAAAGAACGGCACAATCTGATTGGCCCGCTATCTCTGAACATCATTATCATGTTTTAAAAATGAAAAAATAAGAAATATTTTTAAAGAGTGGAACTGTTCTATTTATCTATCTAAATTTTGATTTGATTTTGGATTTGACTCATTAAAGTAGCCACCTTTTTACAGATTTTACAGCTGAACACACTTGTGGCTTTGTCTCAACAATGGAGATCAAATCTTGCTTTGGAAGTATCCTCCCAACACTGTTGCAGAAGTTCCCACAAATGTGATGCACTTATTGGCTGCTTTGCCTTCACCTTTCTGTCCAATTCATCCTAAACTACTTTGATGGGATATAAGTCTGAAGACTGTGCAGACTTCCATGATCTGAAGTCTAACAACTTGTTTGTTTCTTCAAAGGTAGTTCTGACAGACCACTTACTTTTCTACATTTTCAGGTCATTCACCGGACTTCAATTGAATACATTTTAATAAAACAAAAACTTTTGATCAGTAGTGTATATATTCCTCACTCTTGTTTTGAAACCATTCAGCAGCCACATAGAGTAATTTCTTAGTGCTGTGCACCTGGTTGGAGTCGTTCTCATAGTGATGAAAATCTCAGATGTGGAGGATCGATCTCCACTTTGGACAGTAAGCATCAACTTAAACAGATCATAGTTAGGATTCAGTGCACTTGCAGGAAACGTCAGCAGTGCAGAGGAAGTGGGAACACGCTTAGAGAAACAGGAGTTCTCAACTGTGTTTACAGGCCTGCATTTCCATCTGTAACTGTATGGAGAAAAGGTCACAATGCATGATAATGAATAAAGAGTAAGCAGCTGGGTTTTTTCTTTTATTGTTTAGTGTATTCTTATTTATAAATATATATACTAGCAAATACTTTATGAAAAAAATTGATTATTATAATGAATGAATTAATTACAATAATAAAACAAAATAATAAAAAATAATAATTAAAAATTAAGGAGTGATGTGATACTTTATTTCTGAAATACATTTTTGACTGTTTCTAATCCATATTATAGTGCATTGTAGCAACAGTAATACAATAATCTAACTCAAGGGGCACTCAGGGTGTAAAGCATTTCCTCTGGACAGAAATAGGTTACAGTGATAAATGCACTGATTAACCTCAAAAATTTACCTAAGACTGCCGGTTTCATTATAACTTGGCATAGTTATAATCCACTCTGATGAATATTTATTTACATATTATTTGCACTTACTGACCTTCATAGATTTTTTTTCAACATGATCCCATGACCTAATCTCCTCAAAAATATAATGGTTTACCCCACCCTACTCTAGAAAATAAATTTGATCAAAATCTATGCCAAACCTTTTGAGTTAGATTACACACATTCAAACAAACTGACAAATCAACAAACTAACACAGGTGGAAACATAACTTCCTGAAGGAGGTAATAATCTCTCTAAAGAACATTTTATAGTATATTTATTTTAACATATTGAAATGGGCTCTCAAAAAAGATTGAGTTTGATAGCACCCATTTTTATCTAACCACTGCATTAGTTCATGTTTAAATTATATGTTCTTTTTGGTTTTTTAATTACTTTTTAACCAAAATATTTTGTAAAGAGTTTGTATCGAAGGTCAATGTGCATATATATAATTATATATATGTATTTAATTTTATTGTTTTTTTAATAGGCATACTGCTTTTGTGCATAGTTTTACCAAAATATGGTTCCTTACACATCAAAGCATCTACCATTACTTTGAGTTTTAATAAACAGCAAATATATTCCAGTGGAGTAATGCATGCAATGCTGATTTGATAGTAATAATAAAAATAAACAAACATGCCCTATATGACAACAAACTAGAATAAGTTAAGATTAATGGACATTGCCATTTACATTTATTGGTTACCTCATAATTTTATTAGGATAATCTGGGTCATATGATCTCCATCCATCCACAGTGATGTTTAAGTTGCTGTTGTGGCGGTTGACAAACACATTTGTGCCTCCACTGATGATGCTCAAAGGTGCACTAGGCATCACTTCAATCAGAACAGAGTAGAAGCTGTAAACTATTTTGTTTACAACCTGAACCTTTGGGGTGAGAGAAGTGCTGGTTAAACTTTAATGCTGACTTTATGTTACAACGTTTGCAAGTGTTCGGACAGTGACATGGTTTTATCTCTGTGAGGCTTTAAAGTAATTGGACAAATTAACATATTGCTGAATGTAGTCCTCATTTTTAGTCTGGAAACCATGGACATTACCAAAGTTATTTCAATGGAGCTTTCAGCTTCGCCTGTCGGCCAAAGTCAAACCATTCCTCAGCCGTAATAACCTTGAAAAAGCAATTCACGCCTTTATCAGTTCATGCTTGGACTTCTGCAACGCCTGCTACACTGGAGTAAACCACACCTCTATGCACCGTCTACAACACGTGCAGAATGCAGCTGCTCGGCTCCTCACCAACACTTATAAATATGACCATATCACTCCTGTCCTGTACTTTCTACCCTGGCTCCCGGTTCAGTTCAGAATTCAGTTCAAAATTCTATTGTTTGTTTTTTGTTTCATCCACAGCTTTGCACTTCCTTATCTATGTGACATGCTGACTCCTCACCAGCCCAGCAGAGCCCTGTGCTCCTTTGAGCAACACCTGCTGGTGGTCCCGCAGTCCAGGTGCAAACAGTGGGGGCCTTTGCAGTGGCAGGGCCAAAACTCTGGAACTCTTTGCCCCTGGAGTTACGCTCCATCATGGACATGTCCCGTTCAAGGCCAGGCTGAAAACCTATTTATTCAGATCAGCCTTTCACACTTGAGAGTCTGGTGTCACTTATATAATATAAAAGTGTATTATATTTTAAGCATATTGTGTGGAGCAGCATTCTCCCCTTCCTCCACCTTCACGACTGAAATGCCCCTGAGCAATGCACTTAACCCCCAACTTATCAGGGTGCCGCAATGTGGCTGCTCACTATTTACGTGTGTGTTCACTAAGGATGGGTGAAATGCAGAATCAAATTGTCCTTATGGGATCAATACATATACCAAATAAATAAATAAAAATCAGTTTTGCAGAATTTAACTAAAATTTAGCTCTATACACTTTAAAATTCCTCTTGCTTTGGATTTCCTTTCCTTCTCCATCCTCTTTTCTTACCATCATTCTGATATCAGTTCATCTTCATTCCTTCAGGCTAATTTTGCTCCAAAAATTACTTTTTTTTTACTTCTTTTTAAGAATGTATCAGAATACAAATTAATAAACCTATATACTGACTTGTTCTTTATGAATAAAATGTTTTTTAATTAATAGTATATTAAAAACGGATACAATTTTTGAATTATAAATGACATAAATGGTACCATAATGGGCAAGGATTGTTATGTTCCTTTTTCACCTAAGTGAATGTACCAAATTTGAACAACGGTTTTAAGAATGTACCGGTTTTGTACAAGATTTATTTGGCCAGAACTGCTTTGTATATTTTCAGGCTAACCATGGATTCCTTTACCTGCATCAACTTCTCTTTGGGCTGCATATTGGAAGCTGCCAAATGCAAATTCACTTGGAATTTACATTTACATTTATGCCATTTGGCATAATTTGGCATTAATTTTCCAGAGCAATTTATATACGTGCTTTGAAGTCACTATCAGTAAATATATTCTGAAAGCAATCAGAAAGTATGCAGAGCTTTTATTTTTAATTTAATTTTTTTTAAATACTAAAAGTGCTAATCCAAGTACTTCCAAATGAAGTAGGTCTTTAGAGTCAGTAATTTACAAAATTAACTCCAAACCTTTAATCTCTTTAATATTTGGATAAAAAAAGGACTGAGGTTTTAACTGAGCATAGTGCATCATATCAGCTCACAATGTTATATATATAAGTACCTTTTCTGTCACCATGCTGGTTAATCTAACCAACTAATTATACAATATAACACTATTACCTAGCTGCCAAAGGGCAATTTGGGAAAATGTTACTGTGTGTGAGCCTCAGACTGACTCAGAGACCAAACAGCAAATACCTGTTAGTTGACATTGTTTGGTGCTTCTGCACAACTGTACCTTATTGTAATGTAACACAAACAGCCAAATGGTTAACTGCTAGTAAACTAGCTTACATTTTTCAAAAGAGGGCCATTGTCCATGTGGAACTTGAATACACTTGTTCTTCTGTAGGAACAGACCATCTGTATTAGCCTTTACTCCCCACGTGTATCAATGAGTCTTAGGTACCCATGACACTGTTGTCAGTGTATAGCGTAACATTATTAGCATGAACCATCAAATCAAAAGCACTTCACTTCAGACTACATCTTTACCTTAGCTACTGCTCTATATGTGCCGTAATGAAGGAGGTACTCTGGAAGCTCCAGATATTGTTGGTTTGTGTTGATGCCTGTGGTTGAGAGTTGCAGTCCTGTTGGTCCATAGAGAGTCCAGCTGTAGAGGAGACCTTTGGAGATGTTACACTGGATCTGCTCTTCATATGTCACACCAAGACATACAGGCTGGTAACGCCAGACCTAATCCATGAAATAAGACACAAGCAAAAGACAACGTCCTTTACCAAAAATATATTTATATAATTTGAACACAAATGGGCAACACATAAAAATCTAGAAGTATTCTACATGTTATGGTTACTCTGATGTATATCTGACCTGGATCTTGCTGGGTCCCATGTTCTTCACTGGTGGAGGCTGGCATGGCTCAAGAACGACAAACACGTGTCCTTTTAAAGAGGCTGAGCTTACTAGATTGGATATGGTCACTTCTACTACAAACTCTCCTGTCCTGCATGAAGAAATGTTTAAAAACATTACTGTATAGGATGCTTTAGAATAAGGATTAGCTGGTTTTAAGGCAGGTGGGGCAGGGCTAAGTCTTCTCTTTTTTAAGCAAAAATTTAATTTATCTTTTAAGAAAACAACCCAATCACAATTCACAAACATTCAAGCACCACTGTGTATAGACTTAATATTGTCAGATAAATTGCAGAGTAATACATAGAGACAACTGTCAGAATATTAGGTATTGTGGTTTAAAAATAAGATTACCGTCTTTTATTGATACCTAAAAAAAAAAGCATGAATGATGTTGAATGTTTGTATTACCATAGGTGTACAGTAACCGTGTGTGTTAATATGTGTATGTGCAGTATTTTTATTCCTATAAATGATGTTATGTTTTAAGGCTCAACTATAATGGATTATAGTTGTATGTAATATGTATTATTTTTATTGTGAGTTTTTATTCGTTTTATCTTGCCTGTGTTAAGCACTATATAAATAAACTTCACTTACTTACTTACTTACTTACTTACTTACTTACTGTCTCAGAATAAAAAAGAAAAAGAAAAACTTGTTACCTGTGAAAAACATGATGCTCTGTGTCCTGTCCAACTCTTTGTGTTCCATCTCCAAAATCCCACAGGTAACTGACACCTGTTCCAGCACTGATCCTGCAGCTAAAACGCACTGAATTGTTTAGCAACACTGAGCGACTGTACACCATTCTGTTCAGACGGACAGCTCTTTGAATCACTACAGTATAAACATCAGAGCTAACAGAGCCAAGGCTGCTGGACACGCTGACCGTGACGTTATACCTGCAAACCAGAAAACATCTTGACACTTTAGTGGCTTATTAACAGTGCTAACATCAAAAAAGATACAATAACCCTTCACAAAATGTGTGATTAAATTAAGGAACAGTTCGGTAAAAAAAAAATCATATAAAAGTGTAAATTGTTGTAGGTCAGCTAAATGTTTAAGCTGATAATGGATTTCACAGATCAATGTTGTTAACAATGTTAGCATTGTACGTGTCTAAATCACAGATATCTCATAATACTAGATAGGTCATCCGCCACAGGTAAACAGACTTTTGTGACACTATATTGGAAGTGTGATTGGCGTTCCCAACCCTGGTTCTGGAGCACTCCCTGTCATGCACATTTTAGTGTTTTCCTTATCTGTCACAACTACTTCAAGTGATGAAGAGCTGTGAATTAGCTAAATGTTTAAATCAGGTGTTTTGATAACAAGCCCTAAAGTACCACGATTGGGAACCACTGAGTTAGAGCCTCGATATGTATGCTTAAGAGTTTAAGATGCTTTTTATGCTTAAGAGCATAGACACTGGCTTTTATTCTGACAGCTATCGGTTTCAAGTGTCAAATCTTAGTTTTAAATCTATAAAACAAAACAATGGATTAAATTTAATATTATGTTCATGCATAAGCAATTGAACTAATTTATCTTCATGGCATAAATCTGATAGGAAATTATGATTTCTCCATAAATCAGACTTTTTAAGTGTTTAAAAATTTCTACATGAAAATTCAGTCATTAAACACATTTTAGCTTGCATTATTAGGAATGTGTAGATGTACTGTATGTACCATCTTCTTTACATGATATTAATATAACTAATATACCTTCTTTTCCTCCTCCACAGATATTCTCTACATCACAGAATGTGGTTCTTTGCTTGTTTCAAACTTCCAAGATGGTGGCAGCTTGGTGGCTTTCATACCCTATCTAGTATTTTATGACCGCTATGGGTTAAAGATTGACATATTCAAGTCCACCATAAAGTAGTTGATATAAACAAGTGTACTAGTATACCTGCCAGGCTGGAGGTATTTCTTAGTAAATGTCTTGCATGGAGTTTCAACTGATGTTTGGTCGCCAAAATGCCAGTGAAACTGGAGAGGGTCAGGCTCTTCAGTTACAGCAAGGAATTTAATATTTTCTCTGGTGGCATAAGCTTCTTTCTCAGTGTAGATCCACACAGCTCTATAAAAGAAAATTCAAAAATATGTTTGATTTATTTATATTATGTATTAATTGGATGTGCAACTAGGTAAACCAGAACAGGTTATTTATATGTTGCTCATATACTCTAGGAGTCTGATGCATCATTACCTGCTTTTGTATTGTTTGTATTGTTTCAAGTAAGTATAATTATAAAGCATCGAACAATGAGTGATGAATCTGAATCTTTTTGCTTTATAGCTACTTGAAAACTAAAGCAGCTGACATAAAATATTCTTTGCTAATTCACTTCATACAGGAAATGTCTGTTTTTCTTATTTAATGCATTTTAAAGGTCATATGGGGACTCACTTTTTAGCACTGTTGCCATACAGCAAAAAGGATCTGAGTTTGAATATTATAACCCACAAGGGCTTTTCTGTGTGAAGTTTGCATGTTCTCGCCATGCTTGAATGGAGTATTGTGCATTCCTCCCACATTGCAAAGATATACATGTTAGGTCAACTGGCTACCTAAATTGCCCATGTGTTTGACTGTAAATGGTTGTTTCCAGAGTGGCAGCCCTGGATATTATCCATCCTATAATCTTCAATAGGAAGACGTGGATGTTTGTATGTGGACTATGGAAGGTGAGGGAGTGACTGAAGCAAATTTATAAAATTTTTTATCCATAACTTACATACATTACCACTGTAGAAACAGATCTTCATCTGGAATATACAGCAGTCATCCTCAGTGTTTTTTAGTTTTTAAATATAATAATTTTTGCCCCCCCCCCACCCCCAATTTTAGAGTTCACACATTTATCACATTTTTGTGATAATGCATCATTTATTTCTATTACAGCAGCTCTTTTATTTTTAATTTTAATTTTTTTTTTAAAAACTAAAAGTGCTAATCCAAGTACTTCCAAATGAAGTAGGTCTTTAGAGTCAGTAATTTACAAAAATTAACTCCAGCAGCTCTGATCATAGTGCCTGCTGTGATGTAGGAACAGATTTATAATATTGTGCATCTTTACTAACTTCACTGGTACCTAGCAAGAGTTTAAATCTAATAATAAATTGATTCAAATATGTTCTTCATTAAGAAAGGTCAAATGTATTTTTATAAGTGACATTTTTATGATGTCTTTAAAGGGAAGCTTAATTGACATTTTTGGGAAAAATCTCCATTGTTGGTGCTTTGTAGCAGTCAGACATTTTTTCAGCAAAAGAAAGACTTCAGGATAAACAGCCTCCCTACGTCCCTCAGAGCAAGAAGGTCCTGGGTTTGAGGTTGAGTTCTGGGCATTTCTGTGTGAAGTTTGCATGTCCTTCTTGGGCTTGTGTGGGTTTTCTCCAGGTACTTTGGTTTTCTCAAACAATCCAAAAAAAGACATGCACTTGATTAAAATTGCCGTTAGGTGCGAGTGTGAATAGTGTGTGTGTGTCGGCAATGTGATTGTCTGGTGAGCTATTCAGGGTGTACCATGCAGTCAGCCTGTGTTGTCTAAGATAGGCACCAGCCTCCCCATGTCCCTAATTGGTTTCAGGGGCTTGGCAAATGAATTGTAGAGGATGAGTGTCTATTAATATACTTCATAAATGTTTTACACTAAAAGTATGCCAAATAGGCCTGTACTACCAGTGGTTGAAGAGGATTAGAACACTTCACACTGCAACCGATTGAGTTTTGTTTTGTATACACTGTATTTTTGCAGATAGTATAATCTTTTTGCTGCAAACATTACCTATAGTGTATAGATGAGTCCTAATATTGATACTGGCCTTGTTGTCATAAGAACCTCACAGAAAGGTATTCTGTATATCTTAATATTAAATATGAAAAGGCTAAAAGAAACACAGCTCTCACCTCTTCTGCAGAAGAAACTTGCCTAAGGCAGGATCAGCTACAGTGGAAGATGCAGGTGTACTGTGATTACAGCAACTCAAAAAGCCTGGTACAACTACTATATGTAAGAAAACAGAAGCAATTAGGAACATAAACATTACACACACACACACACACACACACACACATACACAGCTAAGGAAAAAAAAATAATTTTATATATATTCCATATTTATGACATAAATTTAAATAGCTACATACCATTCTGTAAGTCCCCCTCTGCATATCTAATTATAAGGAAAGTTGTAGCATAGAGAAACAAGCTGTACTGAATTAGAAGAGTCATCTGATAAACACAAACTCACTACAGAGACAGAGATGTAAAGCTATGAATAGCTGACACACACTGATCCTTCTTACTACCCCAGTATGTGACATAAAGGTGCAGGGAAGGCAGTGGGCTGGAAACACAGTTCAAAAAGACAACATGGTTTTAGGTGATAAAAAATAGTTCAGTTTTTTTTACTGATAGACTAGAAGTGTCTATTAGAAAGACACACAAGGCACTAAGAGAGTCAATGAGACAGCTTTCCAAGAATAGCTATAATAATATACTATAGAACATAAAATACCAATAGCTTTGTGGGAATTTAAATATAAAAAGCATTTTTAACATAATCGTAACCATACCACATGTAATGTATATCTTTCTGCTCTTATACAGCATAAGTTTCTTTACTGATTTTACTAAACGGCCAGTGCAAATTATACATTTATACACAATATTAATCCTCTAATACAAACACCACAAACAAGTTTGCTTGTCTAATTACAGCAATGATTGTTTTAGGTGACGTAGATAAATTAAATCCATGAATAAATAAATACTTTAATTTCTATAACTTACTTTAAATACTTTCATCTCTCATATCTCTCTTTCTCTCTCTCTCTCTCTCTCTCTGTATGTGTCTCTCTCTCAATGTGTCTGTGTGTGTTTCTGTTTCTCTCTCTGTCTCTCGCTCTCTCTCTATATATATCTCTCTCAGTATCTCTCTCTTTCTCACTGTGTTTCTATGTGTTTCTGTCTTTCTCTCTCTCTTTATCTCTCTCTCTCCCTCTCCCTCTGTCTCACTCTGTTTCTCTCTCTGTCTCTATATGTCTCTCTATCTTTGTCTCTCTCTGTCTCTTTCTCTCCTCTCTCATTCACTCTGTCTCTCTCTGTCTCTCCCTCTCTGTGTCTCTCTCT
>JBCNYG010000023.1:14976582-14993734 GCA_039654305.1 Porochilus rendahli | reverse complement strand
AATATTATGAGTATTATTATGATGATGATGATTATTATTATTATTGTTATTATTATTGCAATAACCACTATTACTACTACAAATACTGCAATTATTTTACTTGTTTGTCTTTAACTTTTTTTAAACGTTGTCTAAAAATAGAATGTCCTAAAAATGTGAAGCAGTTCGTCTCGTGCTCGCCGGAAAAAAACCGTCCAGATTCATTAGGATATCACCAAAACAGCCCTTAAGAAGAAAAGCGTTTATTCTGTTCTGCAGCAGCCACTTAATAATGAACCCATGAAATAATGCTGTGCTATTATTGACAGGGTTATTAAGAACATGATGTGAAATAGAGTATAATATATTTGATAATTTGTGGATGGTTAGATTACAGCACGTAAAGCACAAGTGATTTTTGCTTTTTTTCCTTCTTGCTCCATAATGATAACAATTAAAGATAAATAGAGCCATCATTGCGATTCCACCGCTCGCTGTGAAATCTTTCCAAAACTCAAATGAACGCATCCATGCAGCCATTACATTTTTAAAGCACATTTTATTGACTGCAACTGCCATTTGCATAAACAAGAATATCCGCTCATAATAATAATTTCTCTTTCGATTTTAAAGTATTCCACCTACTATACTTAATATATAATAGAATTGCTTTTTCCTGTTGTTGTTGTTTATTTATTTTTCTTTTTTAGAATTTAACTTCAATAATTTTCATAGGAACTGTTAAAAAGCATATAACGTAGGCCCAAATGGCTATGTGGTTTATATGTTAGACCGGATGAAAGGACACTGTGCCACTGCCACTTGCTATTATTAAATTACAGCTGGCGTCATTACCGCCCCAGTGTCATCAGCAGATCACGTGGTGATTAGATCATGAATTTATTTATTAGGCTCTATTTTCTCATGTGCGGTTAGAATGAGCTCCTGGCAAGCAACTGCTGAAACTCCAGCAGACTTTTATTATTTGTTTGCTATTTGTTACTCAGATCTCTGAATAGAACACAAAGATGAATAGACTGTTTTTATCTCAGGCAGACGATCAGCGGTGCATTTTAAACAGATTCAATATTACCGCCGGTGGGAAGGATAACGAATTTTCAGAACCTGAAATCTAAACGACGACAACTTGGTGATGGATAAATTATTACGAGGCAAACAAAGACGAGAGCAATGTTCACTTCAGGTCCATGTTCAGGAGTCTATAATGCATTTCTATGTAGTTCACTGCATCTTTATGCTGCTTAAAAATCTGAATATAATTTGTAGGAGAAATTCTGGCCTTAGGTCATTCTTTCCATGCAGGGTGTTCATATTCCTGACTGTTTCACATTAACTTTACAATGGATTTCAGTTGGTGTAAAATTTACAGTTCTACACAAGAATAGTTTTGCCGGAGAGCTGAATATAACAGCAGAGCATGACAGCAGATTCACTAGTGAATGCTAGTTCGTAGCATTTAAATGTTGCTGCTTTATGTTGTAGACAGGCTTCATTAATTTTTCCTACTATTTGGAATTTGAACTGTACGCAGACTCCGCCATAACTCGGTGTATCGGTCTGACATAAGACAGGTTTACAGATTTAAACTACAGGATACACAATATACAGAGCAGGAAATGTGCAGAGGATTGAGAGAGGACTGCATAGATATGGGAATTCAGCTTTGTTCCAGAAATAATTCCTGCTAATCAGCTCCAGGAATTAAAAGTGTAGCTTTAAAGAAATGGCTAATTTGTTTGCATTTTGTTAACCAGTTTTTCTATTGCTCATTTGTGTGCATAAATAGCATATGCTTCATTCTCATAACCCTGGCACCTCAACAATATACTGCACTGAATCCCACACACACATCTGAAATCACCCTGTCCAAAGAACTGATTATTTGCAAATGGATGGATGGATAGACGCTCCCAACCCCCACCCAGTCGCTTGATTAGAACAGAGTTACATTTATTTAGGTCCATAAAGTAATGGCAGGAGATGCACTAAATAGAGGCAGCAAAAGTGTAAAATGTTTATTTTTTTTTATACTGTGCAACAGTCACAATACAATAGTTATTCATACAACCAAACAATAAGACAAATGAACACTGAACTGAACCTCTCTACACAAGCCTCGGTTATAACCTTGATGTTTTAGGGGAGTAGTCCCATGGTGCTTTATACTTTACATTACCGTAAAAATTATATACGCACAACAACTACAACTTATAATTTCTCTAATCCGTTTAAACAGAATCGAATATATTTTCTTTGATACAATGTCAATGCCAGCTAAATATAGCAGGAATGTTTAGTAGGCCTAACAAGGTAAGAAAGGCAAACTAAAGCCTTTATCATGTGTTTAAAAGAAAGTACACGCTTAAAATGCAAGCAACACCTCTGGATTTGTTTTTTTTTTGTTGGGGGAGTAAGTAAAAATGCATATAGAAAAGTAGACTCAGTCTGTTATGTGAACTGTCCTGGATGTTCAGCAACTCCCATAGCTTAGAGCCACAATGAGGCTATCGTTCCCAAATTTACTCCAGCAACTGGATGAAATGTGCCACTTCCACTATGTTAAAAGTTACATGTGTAATAGAATAATGACAATAAAATGGCTACATTGACATGACATTGGCATGGAAAACAGCTGGAAAATCTGGAGTTGGCTTAGGCAGGTTTAACTCCATCACCCTGAAGAAGTGGATGATCCATTCAGAGAAGATTTTCGCATTTTGTTGCCAAAGGGAAACTGCTGATTGGGGTTTCCCACAGAGGAGCCATTGACTGGGTTGGTAATATGGGGAAAATGAGGATGAGTGGACTGGACGGGTGTGCTTGGACTCTGTAGTGGTGACGACGTAGACGGCGCTCCAGCTGGGCTGTTGGCCTGGTCACTCGCAGAGTCACTTTCTGAGCGGTTAGCGCTGCTCAAGCCGTCCTGCGTGTGTGTGATCTTCATCTTTTTGCAATTGGGACGTACTCGATATTTCAAAGGTAGCGGCCCATTCTGACAGGAGAACAAAGGAGAGCTTACTGAGCTATGGCACTTCACAAGCAGAATTAAAGTCAACAGCATTGCAATCATTAAAAATAATCAATTGGAACATAATCGTGCAGGAATATTTCACTGCTAATAATGTATCTAAATAAATTTGGTGGAAATTTTCTTTAAAAAGGCTGCTTACCCTTCTCCATGTGTAAATGTAAGCAATGTCCATTAATGTGTAGTAATCCTTTAGAGGCTCATCCTCATACATTACTTCAATCTATGGGAAAATATATTGAATTTTTATGTTAGGGAGAGATTTCATCCCAAATTACTATAAACAATGACACTGATTTAAGGAATATTTAATTCTGAACAGATGTTCAGTATGTTATTTTTTATATATTTATTTTTTCTCCAATAAAAGTGAAAAGTAGATTACCTGGAAGGTACAGGGTATGTCCATCTTACTTCTCAAAAATTTCCTCAAATGCATTACAGTCATGGCAGCAGGACACTGCAAGTACCTTTTGTTGTTTACCTTAAAAAATAGACATAAATTAAAATCACATGACTACTATTAGAAAGTGTATTATTTCATTTGTAAAAGTAATCATAATACGTGGACATCAGAAAACCATAATAATTATTTAGTCACTTTACCTCGTCCTTAGTCTGTTTCTCCACTTCACTAACTTGCTGTTTTGCCCTGAAAAGTTGAATAGGTAAATACTTTATGCACAGGAACTTTATTCATACATGTCTTTGAAAAAGTTTACAATTTATAGCTTCAAAGTTCATACTTTAGGTCAAAGAACTCGATTGACAGACTGATAATCTCATCATCTGTGATGATTCTCTTATCTTCATCAGCAACTTCACCACGATCTTCATTAGAACCGTTTGCAGCTTAAAAAGAAAAAGACAAAATAAACATACTATTAATTTAAAAATCAGTAATGAATATCAGAAATATTACTATAATATATACATATCACTGTCTGTCTAAGACTCAAGAAATTCTAATGAATGATATTTGTCCTGAGATGTTTAACACTGTCACATGACTCATTTTTAATTAAAAGGTGAGTTAAATAATTTACCGTCTACTGATGGATGTTCAGCATAGAAATCTCTTCTTCGTTTCATTTCATCTGCAAATAAGAGCAATTGATTCTTGAGAAAACAGAATATCAGCAGTGATCCATTTACAGATCTGATGACACCATGCATTTTTGACATTTTTCTTTTTTCTTACAGTTATAAAACTAGGTACACGGTGATAAGATATTTAACCAGCCTGATATTGATAAAATTAACATGCAAAATTCTTCTGCTCAGAGAAAGGCAGCAATTACTCTCTGCATTAACAAGACAAAGACTGTCTCATTTATAAAGTAGCACAGCGGCCTCTGTCCTCCAAGAATTCTGGTTACATCTTAAAGCAGTATCTAATAAACACTTTCATAAAAAGTAATCCTGTGATTGCCCTTCTAAAAGAGCATATCAAACAGTAAGAAACGTTTCACATTAGAACATTAAAAATTAAACCCACAGTGCGCCTACTGTATTCTGATAATTAATCAGCATTATTCTGTCTTTTATAGTTATTTGCACCCGTCTTGGGCATTACTTACTTTTGAAAAGACCAGGGACCAACTTATACACAATGTCCTGCAGAGTTTTGTCGGACCTGAGACAAAAAGGGACATGCTTAGAGGAAACCATTCTTTACATAAGTACACAGCAACTGTCCTGCTAGAGGGTCATTATAATCATGACCACTGTTATTTACATAAACGTAAGTAACAACATGCCTGAAGTCAGTAAGGAGATATTTTTTTAAATCGCTTGTAAGACATTATACAGAATGAAAGCTTTACCTAATATTGAGAAGAGGCTTTGTTTTGTGAACCTGGACATCACATATAGGACAGTATTTGCTGGTCGCCAGGTAGCGGACAATGCACATTTTACAAACTACAGAGATCAGAGAGATATGGTTGGTTAGGAAGGTATGCAACTGAAAGATCAATTAAAATCCCAGTGACTAGAATGAACTTGACACTTACATGAATGCAAGCATTCTATGATTGTGGTTGCATCTATGAAATATCCGCCACATAATACACACATCAAGTGTGGATTTAGCTCGGTGATCTTGATCCTTGTTGTGCGATGCATCGTCATGGAAGGTTAAGATCCTAAAGAGAAAAGAACAAGCATGTAAACATTGCGACTTACATTACAGCCAACAAACATGCATTATATTCCAAAGAAATTCCATACATTTCATCATTTCTAAAGAAAAATTCATACACTGTTCATCATCGCATACACTGTGATTCTCTCCTTAACTCAATAAAATCAAACGTTGCTCTATTTAAAGCGCGAGCGATCCTGGGAATTTAAACTGCATGCAAGCTGCCTGGGTTTTTTTTTTTGTTTGTTTGTTTTGTTTTGAGAGTGTGTGCGTTTTTTAAACCTATATTTAATGAGAATAATCTGAATTCGTGCGCGTAGCACGAGTGCGCGGAAACGCTTCTTGTTTCTATAGCAACTCCGCTCTCGGCCACGCGGCACCAAATTAAGAGCAGTGGATTAAAACGTGTGAAACGTGCGCACGCGCTAACTCAACCCGTTATACGTGCGTCCATTTAACCGTAACATGAAGAATGCATTGTCAATTTATCCCTGTCATTTTTTTTGCAACATATTCACTCACACCGCCCCACCGAAGTCCGCGGCAGTGGCTCTACACGTGAGTCATTACAGGTTTAAAGATGCTTTATATCTGCATCTCTAAACCATGTAGCCTATACGGCACTGATCACGAGAAACAGCGCAACTATTTCAGCATTTTGCTTTTATAATAAAGTTATAGGAGAATGTAGGTTATGTGGGATGAATCTAAACTAATAAACCCGTTTCCAAGCTTGGTGCTTTATTTGATTCTCTAATAACCCAACATTCTCCTGATGTGTGTATAAATGAGAAAAGCCTCACTCATACATTAGGCTATGGCTGTATATATTTCCAGCCAAGACAAACTGCACAATATCTCAGGACGAAACATTTCAGAGGACCAGCATGTAGTGATTGCAGTAATATTTAAATAATTATGTGATAAAGTATTGCTGTAACTGCTGCTGTGCATTCCTCACCTTACTCGTGAATATGTTAGCAACATGCAGTACCTTGCATCTTAATTATACACCACCCTAAAAGATTCCCTTTAAGTTTGTGGTTAAAATATTCATGGAGAATAAATGAAAATAAAATAAAATAAAATTAGAGTGGAGACATCGCGCATGATTTTTCACACTCAAGTTACAAGCTGCATAACCAACCTGAAGAAGCTACTAAACTTTCTTTTTTACCTTAAACTGTTTGAGATCTCTGTCTGATTTAAAGCAGTCTGATGGACGGGTAAAGGTTTTCCCAAAAACCCTGCAAATGCACAACGATTTGCCCCCAAGAACAGACTTGACACTAGAGTCCAAAGGTTCGCGTTAGCCTTTCAAACTCGTATCTCATATTGCGAGAGAGAGAGAGAGAGAGAGAGAGAGAGAGAAAGAGAGAGAGAGAAAGAGAGAGATTGAATCATTACCAAATCAAACAATTCATAAACATTCAACGTCCTTAAAAGAACCGGCTGGAATTCATACCTGAGAGGAGCTGTGAGTCACAGCATCATTTATCACGTCACCTGATTAAAATGTAACACATGAACTATTGATTTATATAGGCTACAATCCGTGCGCTGTTCATACACACAAATCCATACAGCCAGCTATGCTTCAGGTGAGGAAATGAACACTGAATGAATCCAGTCTGTAAATCAGCGATAACTGAGTAACTCCACTGATTACAGACCTGCAGCTGCATGTGAAACAGTGTGGGCCCCACTGCACCATAATTACCACAATGCATGCTCTAAAGTGTCTGTGTACACCAAGTAGGAAGCTCTGCAGAAATATGACACCCAATAAGCGGTCGGGTGACAATATGCACTAATCGCTATTGAAAATACATAAACCGAAATAGACCAAAGACAGATCCAACATTTGGATCTCAAAAGCTACAGTTTTCATTTAGTTAGGCCTACGTCACGGGAGAACAATCAGGGAAGCCGTACCGGAGCCCAGGGTGGGTGAAATACGCCTCTCTAACGTAGGCCTGTCGTACGGAATTCATGATGGAAATTAAAAGCCTATCGGTCTTTTTTTTAAGGTTTTGGTCTTCGTATTTTGTGTTAAGAGCTGCACGCTCATTGAACTGGTATCTGGCTGTAATTCATTCAAACAGGTTTGCCAACATGTCACATCAGTCAGGCGCACAAAAATAAATCCAAAGAGGAAAGAAACCAGGAGTGATTATCTCAAGGTGTTGTATGATAAAGTCCCCAAAGCACTGAAAAATTAGAATAGTTCGATTTTATTTTATGCGTTACAGTCGTTTACATTTCGCGGGTTGTCTGTGGGTGGGTGTTACCTTGTGACCCTTTTTAAAATGGTTTGTCCTGAGCATCCATGGACAATATGCATGCACGGCAGGCCTGCGAATTAATTAGTTAAAAAAAATAAAAATAATACATGCAATGACCGAATGTAACCAGCACTTCATTTGTACACATAGAAAAGAGCCAGTTGCCAGCTCAGACATGATGGGTTACACAAAGTTCACCTTATTGATTCCTGCATGTACTCTAGATGCAATTCCAAACAAGATAAAAAAAACGAGCGTGGATCTTAAGCGATAACCGACATTAAACGTAAATAAATGATTTGGCCGTGCATCTCGGGGTCATGTGACCGACATAGTGCAATACGCATTAAGGACTTCCCGCTCTCTTTGCACAGGCAGTAAGCTGAGTTTCTGATGACCGGGGACACGACTCATACACAGATGAGTATTCATCACATGCTCTTTGCACAAACAAGATACGTGTATTTGTGTATATAGTCATCGTCGCCAAACACACAGCCTCAAGTGTGACCACAGAAAAACTGCACGCGCCATCACCCACGGACATTTTTTCCACTTTGGGACACCGCGGCATGTGTGCGTGAACGTTGCACCATGACATTTTTTTGACCCCATGGGCTAAGCACAAATGTACCACGCCATCATTACGTGGGTATGCCACATATAAATGAATAATAAATTAGGCCAAATGAACTTACCAAGGGACCCTGGCGAAATAATTCAGAACCAAAGAAAGATATGTGCATGTAAAACGTTACACAAGCACACGCACACAAAACAGAGAAGGGGTATAGGCATACATGGAACAAAACAAGACTATCTTACATGGCACACCAGTACTGTTTATCGTGCTAAATTTCGACCTCAGTGAGTTGATGCAATGTTAAAGCCAGCGATGTTGAGCGTTTTGTACACCAAACATCTGTTTAACTGCGTGAACACACGCACACTTGGACGCAAAAGTTCATTCATTTAATTTTAACATGTACCCTTCACAACTTAATGCTAAAGTATCATTAGCCTGATATTTTCCAGTTTATTCCCACCACGGATTTCAAACATGATAAGCTTTTTATGATCCGCGGAAAGCTTGCCCGACTCGCCACCGCCAATTAGCCGACCGTATGAATTTAAGTTGTAAAGACTAACAAAGTGGACCATTTTTTACACCAGCCCGGTCACTCCGAGTTCTCAACATGTTAAAGATTGTATACCTATAAAATTGAGGAATTGCACCATCAGCCAGCCAGCGAAATATCATTTAGATCACAGGCTCGTGTGAATATTTCAGTCGACACGCTGGCGAGCACGAGACGGCGGCTTCGTTTCACTCCGAACCTGAGCGCTAAACTCAAGCACAAACCACCGACGACATACTAAAACGCCACGGCACACGCCCCACAAGACAAAACAATCAAATAAAGCCGAAAATATAAGCACATCTGTCGGAGAAGAACTAAAAACCGAAGCGCGTGCGTTGACACAGAGTTGGCTGTGTGAGCTCGAGCCCTTCTGTCTGTCAGCGGCTGCATCCAGCAAAACGCGGATCCATGTTAAGCTCACAAAACCCCGCACATTCCGGCAAAATACACCGCGTGCAAAGAAGACATTGGTAAGAAATGATCCCAGAGAAGACGTACCTGGCAGAGACCGGGGTGAATCCTCAAGAGTGGAGTTTAGACAATGAAAAGTTGCGAGTCGATCAGCAGAAAGCGAGCGCGAGCCAAGCGGCCATTTTGAAAAAGAGCTGCAGACGCTGTCAATTGCAATCAGACTCGTTGCTACAGCGCATTTTAGTAGCGGGAAAAACGTTCCTTCCGGGTCTCTCCGGGCAAATAATGACGACTTCTTATATATAAATCCACATGAGTGCGGAAAAAGGTCCTTTCTCACGGCAAGGATCCCCGAATCGCGTCTTTGTACACCGCTGCGCTGATGGCTCGCTGGAAACTGACACCGTCCCCCAAAATGGCTTGCGGTTCGACCGCCCCGCGCGGTCACGTGACTCCTCTGCTTAAGGGCGGCCTGGGAATTAGAGCTACGGGTCGATGCGTTCTCGCTTAGGATAAATAAGAATTGAAATTCAGTCTGCTTTAGAAAATACTCGGGGAAAACAATGCAGGCGATTCTCGCGTGTATCAGTTGTCGACGTTTGCATTATGCAGAATAATGTGTCAAAAAACCATTAGTGTCAAACATTTAACATGTACGTTGCACTGTGTGTGTATATTCATGGAGACTGGGGTGTATTAAAAAAACACATGCGAATAATTTAAGTCGCACATTTGTATGTATCGTTTTCAGGCCTAGAAGAAACACCGATGAAGCCATCCGTCAGCTGCTAAATGCACGTGTCGGCAAATAAACACCCCAGTGTTCACTGCATTTGTTTCCGATAAAAATGCAGATAACCACAGAATGGAGATTCTCCGTGTGGCCCGTCGGAGCTTTAATGTACATCATATGGACTACACTCGGGATAATTTAAAATGTCTTTACCGCCGTCAAATGTTTTAATGGTAACCGAGCTTTGCACGGTTCATCAGCCAACAATAAACTATTAATTAAACAATAAAGTACATGATCCCTGCAAGACATGAGCATGAGTCATGGGTGCATTTAAATCAGAGGCGTTTATGCGACATAAATTGCAGTTGTGGTTTACATACGTATTGAAACCAGCAGCAATAGGAGAAAGACGATAGGGGACATTATTACTATCAGAACATTGAGTGCAGATTTAGCAGGATGATTATGGTATAGTACGTGTGTGCAAACATTAAAGCAGCTCAGACTGAAATAACCAGGGGTGCTCTTGAACACCATTCATTGAACAATTTATTCACTAACAGTGACTCCAAAGCTCTTATGTATCGCTCTGGATTACGGCGTCTGCCAAATGTGAATTTCAAGTTTGAGAAAGTGAGAGAGAATTTTAAATGATGTAATTCACCCGATTAAGTCCACACATGGTTAGCCTGCCTTTCGTTTTTTTTTACTTGTAGCCTACTTAGTATATGTAGGTTCTTTCCTGTCCTGTTTGATTTTGGTTATAGGGAAAACTCGGCCTTCATGTCTGCATGTTGACGGAACAGAATGAACAGACTGTACAAGATTTCCATGTGCTATAAAGAGCGCTTTCAGAACGTACAATAAGGAATTTTAAGCATTATCTCGTCTTCTTGACTGATGAGCTGATCTGAGGGAAAGTGTGTACCTAATGCATTGGTTGCTTTTACAGACTTGCAAGCCTAATAAAAACATTTCAAATGCATGCTTGTAGACTGTAAAATGAAAAAGTTCCGATTAATATGCAATTTCCGTTCCAATAATATACAAACAAACGCTTTAACCGTTATTTTATTGTGAACATTGAAAGGTACAAAACAACCCATCGCAAATGATTTGCGCAGGTCAAGGCCGACATTATGCTCCATATTACAATGCAGATCAGTACAATATAAACTCAAAGCGTCATAGCTGGGTGGCTCTCTCCACACTCTTTGCTGCATCCTTCATCTTCCCCACCAAATCCTAAAAATTGTAAAAAAAAAAAATAAATAAATAAAAATAAAAAATAAAAACTTAAGAAAGAGCATTATTACCTACTCATACACAATAATTTCCCCAAAGCAATTGCATACACTTTTTTTTCTCCAGGAAAAAAATAATTGCATCACCGACACCAACATTCCTGCAGCTCACGTTAATTCATTTTAAAAATTGTTTTATTGACATGACAAACATTCACATCGCCCTCTTTACACTCAACTCTGCTTACTGTATATTACAGGACACATTTACATGGACACGGCAATCTAAATTTAAGCTTTAAACATACTGAGTTACATGCACAGCTGTAGAAAAATAACCAAAATTCAGGTCAGATATTTTACTAATTTATTTATATTATCAAACAGAGTCTTTCACTATAAACTGTTGAAGCAGGGTGATAAAAGCAGCCAAATGTGGTTCAACTGTTCCAGATAATCAAATTGCGTAATTATTTTGCGTAATGATCTGGTTTTCACGCATGAGACTGATTTATAAACTTAAAAAAAATTGTGTATGGCGACTAAATGTATTAACAGAAGCACGTGACAAAAACGTCATCAAAAGCTCTCGACGGGGCACGAGCTAGAACAGTTACTTTTCAGCGTTACGGATCACAATGAGTCGGAAAAGCGATGATTCATGCTTGTTTTTTAATTGGCATTAAATGCATTTGTATTTTTTATGGAGATCAAGTGGACTTAAACACCAGTTAAATGTTACTTTAAAAGCTTATTTTAATGTTGTGGCTTTATTATATATTTGAATTTGAATTATTGTTCAATGAAGAAATCCTCAAGAATCATCAACAAGAAGGTGCTACATGTGTGGCTCTTTTCAAATCCTCCCCCACAAAGGGTCTGGATCAGTGAGATTACCCTAAAACTGGGATAATTTAAAATACCAAAGTTAAATAAAATAAACATTGTTTCCTTTCTAGCATATATATTATATATTAAAATTGCTTTAAACCCAGGGTTGAGTTACAATTTTAAAATGTATTTTATACCAGTACCCTGATTTGAATAAAGTGATTACTGAAAGTGAACCAGAGAGCTACTGTCTTGCCAGGATCACCTCCACGATCAGGTGATAGATGGACTGGATGGTTTGAAGCTGCATGCATTATACCTAAACTTACTGACCTAATGAAGACAAAAATCTTTTAATTTAAGCAAAAAGGAATATGAATCCAAGTTATAGCCAAGTAAAAAAGAACAAAGTCATTTCATATCACTTTTTAGGGGTTTGATTGTTTCTTTCAGAACTTTCTTAAACACATTCACAGTAACCTCAACTCAATGAGCATTTGTCTGAAAATGTGTGTTATGCACTAAGCATGCTCAAAAGAATATATATGCTTCAAATATTGAACATTTTTAATAATCATAATTTTAAGATAATACCTGAAGTTGCTCCAATGTGCAGCTAAAATTTAGCTGAGAAGAAGCCCTGTTCTCACCATTCTGTAAAAAGCAATTCAATCAAAGAGAATGACAGACAAACAATAATTAATTTCATGCAATCTCTGCACCTGTGACCAGAAAGTAATAAGTTCAAATCCCAGAGCACCATCCTTAATCCTTCATGGTGTAGATCTTTGTTTACATTTGATTATGCTTTGGATTAAAGATAAAAATAGGTAAATATAGGTTTTGAAGATGACACATACCTCAGTCTTGAAAGATATCAGATATGAGGGCTGACTGACTTTGTGCACGTGGCTGTTCTAACAAAAGGAATGTACATCATTCAGTCTATTACATATTTGTCATTCAGTCTATACATGTCACTCATTACAAGTTGTATGTTTGTTTTTTGTGTCTTACCTTTATACAATAATCTAAGCGCCAAGAAACATCTGTTATGTGAGGGGGGCATCTATCAATGCTAAACAAAGCAAATTTTAAAAATTAACGACTGTGTTCTTGGTATCTACTGTTTCACACATTTTTTGTTTAATGGACCATGAAAAGCTATTAGACAAAGCACAGTGCCCTACCTTGACAACAGTGTTTCAAGGTTAGTTTTGCTTTTCTAAAGGTAAAATAAAATGCAAAGTTAAAAACACATTCATTTACAAACCCTTCTGCATACAATATACTTTGTAGAAGGTTATGACCTGATAGAGTCCATAAAACACATCCACTCTCTCGCTGTCAAATCTGAGGTCTTCAAGGCACGAGCTGTAAGAACAAATAAGACTTTAATACACAGTTTACACCTTTAGACACCTTTACACACAGAAAAACCCCAAAACAGGTGGAACATTAATAGATTACCATATAGTTGACTTGTCTACATTCTGTTTCACACCTTCCAGTATAAATGTTGTTGCTGCAATGTGGCAGTGTTTCAGGAGAGCTTGGTCAAGGTTCTTTAATTCTGGGTAATCTAAGGGGAACAAAGTGGGTTTACCCAAGTGCATCAATATGTTATGACCTGTACACCACACTTAGGCCACAGCTTCCCAATCTTGCTTTTGGAGTACATCGTGTATCGTGCGAATAGCCGTCCACCCTGTGGCACGCAGCCTCATTTTATTATGAAGTTCAATAGAAGCCTCATTTTATTATGAAGCTCAATAAAAGCCTAATTTTATTGGGAAGTTTATTTCAAGTTCTTTTAAGTCTAAGTTACTTAGGTTAATCTAACAACATTATTTTTTTTTCTTCACACCCACCTTCTCCACATCTTGCACATTTTAGTGTTTTCAATCCTCTTACACACCAATTTCATCAAATCAGGTTATTCACATCACTTCTTGGACTCGCGTGGGTGTGCAACAGAGAAAAAGCTAAACAAAATATGCAGGAAAGGAGGTACTGTAGGCAGGACTGGGGTTGGAAACCTGTGGTGCTTGGGAATCATTACAGCATACAAATGAAGCAACTCGTTCTTGATGGAAAAAAAAACCTTTACCGAATATACTGCAGTGAGCGTCTAATATTTGCACTCCAGCCTATGCTATGCATTTCGCTCTCTTGCCTATGTGTGTGTGTTCAGGAGATTACACTAAGCTAGTGGTGGATGAATAGGCTACGTGTTAGCATGCTAGCATAGCTGCTCGCATGGTAAGCTAAAAGACGGTACAGAGACGCGCATCCGGCGGCTCACACCGACCCCGCGCTGCATTACAGTTTTCTAAGCAGTTCGCTCAGCACGTTAATGGGAATAAATGGATGTTATCAAACAGAAAGCGAGAATGCGTTTTTTACTTCACGCCCGCTTTCAGACAGAAGTTCACGAGTACAAAGAATAGAATCGGTGGATTTTACCGGAAACGCTGCCGCTCGGAAACACCAGCAGGCTGCGAAAGGCGGCTTCGGTAAAAACCGTGAATGATTTTAAGTCCAAAAATCCTGGATCGGCGAGGGTCTGGAGCCCCTTCGTAACCGACTCTGACAACTCCATTTTGTACGGAGACGCCAAAGCGACCCTCGTGATCACGTGACCCGGTCAGCTGATCCGAGGCAGGTTCCGCGTTATTTTCTGGCTGTGAATGGTAAAAGGGGTTAAAATGAATGATAGCATAATAGAATGTATAGGGATACTGTTTTCACAGTAAAAGCCCGGAGTTTAGGTATACCCGACTGTGATGTTGTCTAATTTACAGAGAAGCTCCAAAGTGAAAATGTGCAGTAGTTATTTCATCGCCTACTCAATCACGTGTTAATTTAACCCTAAAACCTTCAGTGCAGCCATGTGAGGTTGCATGAGCGATATTATAGCCGGAATATATTAAACCTTTAGAACGCTGTTCCTGGAGAAGCCTCTGTCCTGTACATTTTTTGTGTTTTCATTGTTTCCAACATACCTTTTTATATACTAGCTAATTAACAGCCTTTCTGTGACAGGGCAGAGGAAAAAATATGTGCAGGAAAGGGGGTCCTCCAGGACCAGGGTTGGGATCCACTGCTATAGAAAGCCGTAGAAAGAGGTGCATTATCCACAGCAGTCTGCACTCTAACCTGATTCAGCACATCAGTTCATTAACAGCTCTTCCTCTTGGGCTGAAGAAAGTGCGTGTGTAAGAACAGGAAACACACTGAAATGTGCAGCACACTGGGGATTACTCTGACACGATTTTTTATGTTAAGTTACATAGCCTACAATTACAGCTCCTTAGAATGATGTGTGGGGTTTGGGGTCGTTCTTTTGTATGCAATTCAACTAAATCACAGCCTCCCGTGTTTTCTCTGCATTGTGCATACCAAAATGACATGGCATGCTGATAAATCGTTCTGTTGCACCATACCTAGCCAGAAATAAACGCCATTTAAGACAGATCCCATTGTTGTTTGTGTTGACACTCGGAACAGCAACGCACTAACGTGAAAAAGATTGATCTAAGCGGCATTTTAAGAACGGCATTATTAAAATAGGTGATTAATTGTATTTTTTCTTCCATCCTGCTTAACACGAAAGTCTTTCAGTAGTTTGACGGGTGACCTGAGAAAAGCACGTTTGATGGTTTTCTAATGGGAATCAGAGGTCCTAAATGTGTCTTTGGTGGAGACTTTGTGGTCTTTAGAGTAGACTGTGATCCAGTGGGGATTTAGGCGACCTAATTAATCACTACTCACTAAATGTTCACACAGTAATATTTTTAAACTCTGTATTATTGTATTATATATATAGATATATATATAATCATTTTTCAGGGAGCCTATGACCAGTCATACCACAAGTAAATATATTCACAGTGTTAATTCACAGAATTAATTTATGAGCTCATTCATCAGTAAAATCATAAAGCAGGAGTTGGATTTGTAAATTAGAATAAAAAATTGATCTCTAAACTTAGTCTCAGCTTCTACAAATGCGCTTTAATGAAGTACGTACACTAACTTTAGCTTAAACTTATTAAAAAACTAATTAAAGTTTTCTGTGTAGAGATCACCCATTCAAAGTTCTTAAACATGACTCTGGACCCAGCACACTCTTCTACTCGATAAGGTTTGTTATTTAGTTGAATCAGTTATATTTTTAGCAGGGAACACACTCATATATGTATGACACCGTGTACTCCAGGATCAGGGATGGGAAAGTGTACTATATTACGGGTGTAATCTGAGATCATTTGTTTCTCAGCCCTGAACCTGTTCTCACACCTTCCAGTGTTAATGATTGCTTCGATAGCCTTCAAACCAAGGAATCTTTGACCCATCTGCGACGAAACCAACCCCCGCAAACAGTGTAGCATTTTTTCTTAATTTAAGGTTTATTTAAAATGGAATGTAGTTGGTTTACTGAAGAAAGTTTAGCATTTTTATTGCAGGTCTTTTTAATGTGTTTTTATGTTTTTTTTTCTTTTTCATGGGAAGTTTTTGGTTGAATCGGTGATCATGGTAAGGAAGCATTTGGAGCCACGGACGCATAATAAATCATGTGTTATCCCTTAATAGGTCTGTTCTGGGGAATACCTTAGTCTCATTGGTCAATTGTTGCTGGCCCTTTTTAGCCTTTTTTACTTTTATGAGTCAAAGACAAATATTTATCGAAGGTTCACAAGGATTTAGTAAACCCTCTCATTTGAAATTGTAATACATTTTTTGTCATGACTCTGTGTGAAAGGCCTAAAACGATCCCTCCTACTTGCACCTAACTTTAACTATCCTCAGGTTTGCAAATGCATGGCCTTCTTTGAGTACAATGATTATTAGCTGCTATTTGTGCTGTATAATTTGTACAGTTCAAACATTTTAAACAGCGTTTCAGTAAAGATAGCTAACAGTGTGCTGTGTATTTTAGTGTTCATTGTAAGACTAATCAGAACTCCTAAATGGACTTACACAGAGTGAAACAAATATTAATAAAACAGCACAAACAGCAGCTCATAATCAAGCAAATAATAAGAGAGCATGTTTAATGGTGGCCTTGTGGTTGGGTGCTGGATTACTGATCCCAAGGTCCCACTATCAACAGGATGGCACTGCTGTCCCCCCAGTGCAGCTAACTAGGTTATCAAAGGCCGGCCATGTCTCTCACTGTCTGTGGTGAGAGGCATGTAAAAGAAGCATTGCTGATTGTCTTCAAGAGTGGGTTGCATAGCCGTCAGCGTGCTTCTGCCCTGCGATGGCCTGGCGAGCTGTCCAGGGTGTACTCTGCCCTCGCCCAGAGTCGGCTGAGATGGGCGCC
>JBCNYG010000023.1:14929698-14946845 GCA_039654305.1 Porochilus rendahli | reverse complement strand
TATATATACACACACATACACACACAATGAAAAGTAGACATTTCACAGATGTTTTAATTTGTTCTGTGTTCGCCCAATTTCAGTTACAATTCCATCAAAACCTTTGTAACAGTTGAGTTAGCGACATAGCGACAACATCTTTAGACATGGCAAACAATACCATACATCTTTCAGGGATAGCCATTTTATTTGAGGAGTCCACTTTCAAAACCTGCTGTCAAAAATTTGTAAAAGATAAAAAAAAAAGTTATTTCCCTTATAGGGATACAATACAAAAGCTCATCAGATGAAGATGCAAAAAGGAAAAATGAATGATAATTTCAATAAATGTGCCTTTCACTGTAAATGTACAAATCATTATCTGTGAGTTAGCCATCTACTTAATGCACTAGCAGTGAATGTGACTTTAGTGGGTCACATTTCCTTACGCAGAGCAAAAATAAAAATATTGAATCGTCATAATGTGTCCAAAACATCAGTGGCTCAATATTAATTTCAATCACAGCTGTGTTGATATTCGGTAAAAGTAACCACACTCCTTACACATAATCGCAAACTGCTTTATAGAACCCTGGATGTAGATTTATTTTAAGACATGAGCCAGAAAAACCTCCCTGTAAAGGAATGAGAAAGACTCAAATGGGAACCCATCCTGTGTGATATGAAATCCTAACACTATAAATGTATAGTATAAAGAACAACAGTAAAAAGTGACTTCAGTATGTGTAGGATTTATGACATGGGTTTAAGACCATACTATCCAAGTGAAATTATCAACCAAACAAAAGAGAAGGTTTTGAGAAATCACTGCTGTAGCAAGATTTAATAAAATTACATTTAATAGTTTTTTTTTAACATTCCTAACACGAGATACACACTGCTGAATATTCAGCATCAGAGGAAAGTTTTATTTTGATGTACATTTCCAGACTTTTCATTTCATATTACACAACCTCACATGCATTTTGATGTTTATAGCATTGTATAAATCTGCCCTCTTTGGCTGATTTAAATAAAATGTGTATTATTCAAGCATGTGAAGCCTGTCAGTGCTTCATTGTGTGGCACAGAGTTTCAGCACAGCAGGTTGGGGGTATGAGGTCAGAGGTCACTGGTGTAGACAGCATGATGGAGCAGAGAGAAAGACAGCAAGCTCATTTTTTGTTCACTAGCCAAAGTAATGTGAAATGTGGAAATAAATGGTTGATGGCAGATTCTGTCCAGTTTGCTTTGGTAAAGATATGGTAAAATGCCATTATATCAGTAAACCTAGAGGTAGTTTGGACCTATAACCCTAAAGATATGCTATATACTGTATCACACAGTATTATATGATATTATTTTACCTGTCAGTGTGTTTACCTTCCTTTCATTAACTCGGCTTAGTGTTCATTCTTCAAGTGGCTCATTTATATGGAGAACACACTAAAATCTTTTCTTATATTAAAAATGATTTAGATGATGAAAAATGAAAATATGGTACGCTGTTTGCTAAGATCTGACCGAATTAGTGCAGATCCTGTGTATCCAACGAAATTAAAGCAGTAATAGAATAATAAAGACTGATTTAAAGGCAGTTAAAAAATTTTAAACTGAATTCCAAAAGTTTAATCAGCGATACAAGCCCTGACAATACTGCTTTATGTTGATGTGTTCAAATTGTAACCTGTGAATTACACCTTGTGTACACCTTCATTAAAAAAAATAAACAATACAAAAAAAATAAACAATCTGTAAAATTTTACTTGCTGACAAGCTGTTTATTCTGTCTGGTCTTTTTTTATCTAAAGCCGCTTACAACTGAAGTAGAATACAATAGAGCGTTGTTGAAGGGTTCTCTGTTCCCCCATTAGTGCTCATGCTGCTTCAGTGAAACCAGTAATAGTGCTGGGAATTCAGGCTCTTATCAGTGAGTCAGGTCATTTGACTCAGCGCAACAACAGAGTCGATTCCTTCAGCCCGCAAAACACTGTAATATTTCTGGTTTTATTTCTAATAAAACAGTTTGTGATTTTCTGATCAGCAATCTGCGTTGCTATAACGTGAACTTCAATTCGCACATCATTACTTTGTCCTGTGTAAAATATATATATTCAAAAATTGTCAAACCACCCAAACTCTGTGAAGAAACACTGACCATCACAGTAATGCATCTAATCATTAATATTATTTTACATGCTGTTTGTGCTTCTTTTCCATTTATCCTGAAATTAACCACCTTCCCCAGACATTGCTATCACATCTCACAGATAATAGATGAACATTTCTCATATTCATGCAGCAGACAGCTCCCGTGGTAAAGTTTCCATTGAAGTGTTTTTTTTTTATTACACTCTGAGAATAACTTCAGTATCTACATTTAGAAAAACAGCAGTCGTACATGCAAATTGCCTCAGCATTCAGCGAAAAGAGCCAATTTGTTCACAGATGACATCACTATGATTAATATTAATGCAGTGTGGGAATTTCAGAGTGGGATATACACCGATCAGCCATAACATTAAACACATTATGAACACTGACAGGTGAGGTGAATAATATTGATGAGTATATACGATAAGGAAATGGCGCAATCGGATTCGTCTGCTATCTTGGGAATAAAAATCATTATCGCAAGTGGATAATGCTTGAATCAAAAAAGTCAGACTCACTTTTATTCATGGTACTTGAGCAGGCAGCGTTATGATTATCAAGGTTTAAAATGGAAAGAAAACATTTCAGTTTGTTTTTCTTGTAAAGTACACTAAAATGTTTAATAATACACAAACACCTTCACTGAGGCACTTTTCTTATGTGTCTGTGTAGCATGCAGGCTACTAACTCTGAATGGCTGCTGAAAAGACTTCATGACTTAGACTTAAAATGGTTTAAAGCCATGCTGTTATACAGCTCTTAGCCTCTGCACCTGGATGCACTGGCAGCTGCATGTGTCCATCCTGATTAAAACATATTTGAAAAAAATAACATTTTGGTGTGCTTGTTTGTGCTGATTTTCCAAAAACAATCAGGCACCTCAGGCTCAGTGGATATAACGGAATTGAATAGTCTCTACTGGGTAGACTAGTCAGCGACATCTATCTCGCCTTCTCTGTATGACTGCTAATTATCTGGTTACAGTGGCACCTGTCAAGGAGTGCAATGTATTCTCAACTTTGTGGTGTCGTCATCTTCAAATGACCTATTTAAGCACTCAGTGAAACCAAAACCACATGGCTGGTGGTGATCAGTGAATAAAATTAAAAGAAGTCAAAGCTTTTCAGTAGTTTTGTTCTAGATTATAATTGGCAACAGCATGACTGACATATTGTCCATAAAGATTTCTGGGAGAATGACCCCATGGAGTGGCCAGATTATTAAAATTCCCACCGCATTTTGTATCTTTTGTCTGAATACAAACATACAGTAAACTCAAAATGTACCCAACATAATTATAAACACAAATATAAATGGGTCTGGTGGTAACTGACAGTAAATATAAATGACAATATAAATACGTGTCACATATAAATATCTAATCTAATATTTAATGTCTACGTTCACAGGATGACCCAAAAAAATTTCCATATTTTGAAGATAAATAAAAATATACTTCAAAAGAATCAAATTGTTGTTTGAACACATGAAACTTCATCCAGTATAGTTTTTATTGGTCATCACTTGTAGATATGAAATAATTATTTGATTATTCCTCTTTTTTTGCCATTTACTTTTCTAATGTAGGAAGGATTTTTCTGGGGTCACCCTAGGTGCTGACCAGTCACATGGTGCTAATGTTATGGCTGATCAGTGTATAAATAAAGCATCTATAGAGTAAGTTATATTTCAGGCCTAGAGAAGCTACACTACCATTGATATCCTTCTGATTTTAGAAACAGCACATCCATATGATGCAGTCTTATATCTAATATTAAGTTCTTGCTTTCTCAGAGGACTGACTCAAAATAAATGTAGCTTCCAGTACTTACAATCTTTATCTCAATACCTTTTCACTGTTCATATCTTGTTTTAAAGGCAATCATGGAAAAGACTGAGTTGCTGGAACAGCAGACATCAATTGATTGTCCTACATTTTGCTGGCCAATTAGCATCAAAGAGAAACTTGTTTAAGACTGGATCACCGTATGATTTTTCCTTCATTTAATATTTTGGTCACAAAAACCCATTCTATGTAGGCAGTGGTAAAAGGAATGAATCCCCACTTCCAAATATTCACATTTTGTTGATTCGCAGCCGGAAATGAAAACACACAATTACTTTTCCAGCTATATTCACTTAACACAACTTATAACAGCCAAAAAAAACCCAAAAATAAATTATCCAGAATAAAAAAATAATAAAAAAAAAATCACGGGGATGGTAAGCGGATCATCCCGTCATGGCAGTGCTTTGTGGAACCACTTTTTACTCTGAGTACAGCCATAACTCTGTTGAGATTCGACTTGTCTACTAACTTTGTACGTCTACACTGTACAGTATTTGCCCGCTCTTCTTTACAGAAGTGTTCAAGCTCAGTAAAATTGGATGGGGCAAAATTTTGGTGGACTGCATCCTGCAAGTCATTCCGCAGACTTTCAGTAGAGATTAAGTCTGAGCTCTGACTACGCCACTCAAGGACAATCACTCTTTTCTCCTTCAGCCACTGTGTGGTCAACTTCAGGTCACTGTCATGCTGTAAGGTGAACCTTAGCATTGACAGTTTTATGACAGACTGCAGCAGGTCTTCCTCAAGAATTTATTAGTATTTTGCCCCATCCATCTTTCCTTTTATCTTGACAAATGCCCCAATCCCTGCTGCAGAGACACCCCCACAACAGAACGCTACCACCCGATGCTTTACTGTAGGTACAGTACTCTTTGGATGGTAAGCTGCATTGGCTTTCTGCCAGATATAGCTCTGTATTCAGGCCTAACAGTTCACCTTTTTTTTCATCTGACCACACAATCTTCAAGGTGACTTGATGTGGCCTTTCTTGAAAGTGGCTTTTTCCCTGAAACCCTTCCATACAAGCCATATTTGTGATATTTTTGTCAGCTGCACAGAGCCATTCTGCCAAAAATTCCAGGAAAAGCTTCAAAGTTGCCATAGGCCTTGTAGTATCCTCTCTTACCAGTTTCCTCATTGCTTCCATCCAGTTTGGAAGGATGGCTCAATCTGTAAAGAGTTCTAACTAGTGGTACCAAATACTTTCCTGTTATTAACTATGGACTCCTAAAGATTGAGGAAGCATTTGAGATTGTATTTTTGTCCTGCCTATTAACACCATCCTTGAGGCCTTTTAACAGTGCCTTGCCACCCATAGTTGATTGTTTGCTTTCAGTTACACATCCAAGCACTTTAATTCTCTAGGAATATATGCATTTATGTAGAAATAATCAGAACAATTAGAACTGGTCACTGGTAGAAGCTAATCATCTTGGAGTGCAATAGGAAGGTAAATTTCAAATTTAACAATATTTTCAAGTTTAACAATATTTTTCAGGGGTGATCCTTCAACTATCTTAATAATTCTGCTTGTAATGTTTTTTCACCATAAACTGTTGCTATTATATCTTTCACGTGATTTCAGGATTTCCAAATGTACTGAATGTAAGAAAGTTACAGTTTTCCTGGTATATTGTGTATTGGCTAGCAAACATGAGACTGAACAAAATTATGACACCTTTACACCTTTGTAAAACAGTTTTAATCACTGAAAAAATCTTAACGCTACAGCCTCTGTTGTTCAGTATTTCTTATGATCAGTACGAAGCAGGACTTGTTTGGTATTCTTAAATACAGACTTTAGAGAGTTTTGCATAATTACCTATACAGACATGAAAACGTGGAAATAGGTATAGGAGTATAAAACGACATCAATGAAATGCAAAACTTAAAAAAGTCCCTGTACATATAAAAATAAATTAATTACCTTGCATCATTATTTTCCTGTTTGTTAATTATTTCAAATCTTAACACACCAAATGAACTGTAATAAATCCTTCACACTGTCAGACGAACACAAATAGTTATTTACATTGAAAGGAGATAAAAAAATGAAGCACTGAGCTAAATTTTAAACAGCTTATTCTGATCAGACATGACAAAAACAAAGGACAGAAAAGACTATTTACACAATGAGTCATCCAAATAGGGTTTATGCTCCAACACAAGACATTTTAATATTAAAACAATTCTTACAAGTTCAAAGAAAATTAGAAACAAATTTTCTGACAATTTTGAACAGTAGTATAAAAATGTTTTAGACAAGTGGGCGCTAAAATATCATCTCGTGCCCCTTACAAAATAAACTCAAATAAATAAAAAAGGAAGAGGAATATAAAGTTGGCTTAAGAAATGATCATTGCAGCACAAACATGGTAATTGCAGGCATGTGCCGATAATCAGGTTTCAGATACATCACGATATTCAACATGAAGAATATTAGACACAATACTGCCTTACTTGAAGACAGAGGAATCTAAAGGTTCTTTATGTGGACCATTTTGAAAAAGCATTGTGTGATCATGCTACAAAAAAAAAAAGGTGACAATATCGTGATATAGATACTTCATATCGGCACATGTCCTGGTAAATCCGACAGAGCTGAGCTTGGTCACCACGCAGGCGTTCAGAATGTGGGGTTGCCTGAGTGACAGTGATTGGTAGCCATACTTAGAAGTTCTCAAGATTTCATCCTAAAACCAGACTGAGCGGAATCTAACAAGGAAGCGAGAGTGGCAGCGTCTCCAGTGTGTAACCTCAGCACGAGGGCATGGAGGGAGATGCCAGGCACTTGGGTACGGGTCCTGGTATTTTAACTATTTCAGTCTTGGCTCGGAGAGGTAGGTGCTCGTTTAGAAGTTCAGCAGGATCGGCGCATCCCTATTTGTCCCTCTGAGGCAAAGGCCTTCATGGTGGGTTAAACGCTTCATAGTTTTTTTCCACAAAAAGTTTTCTTTTCTTTTTCTTTTTTTTTAAATAAAGAAATGTGTCCTAAGCTAGTCCAGTTTTTCTTTAAGAGGTAACAGTGGTAAGCAGATGCAGTTAATCTCCAGCCAAGATTACTCAGCACCTCCCCCACACAGTGTTTCACACCAATACTTCACATAGAAGTGTGTGTGTGTGTGTGTGTGTTTGTGTGTGTGTGTGTGTGTGTGTGTTTTCCTTGGCCCCAAAAGTGGTCCCCCAGGACCCCAACCTTTACAGCAAGTGATTTAGTCCAAAGTCAGTGCAACATCAGAGCTAAAGATATTCAACCAAAATGTGTGTACTAGTTTGTAGCTGCTCTGATGGGATGGTTAACCCTTCTCCTTCAGCATTCCTGAAACCTATTTCAGGTTTTCTCCTGCCCTGTGACACTCACGGTTTTGTCTCCCAGCCTCTGCATGACAACAAAATAAATCAGAATAAAATATTAGTCAAGAAATAAAGTAAAAGCATCCCACCTGCAATCAAAAACCATCTTTAAAGAACCATCTAAAACCATAACAGGCATAACCAGAGTCAAAGAAAGTTAGAAATTGTCTATAGTTGACTAACATGACATGATTAAAATGAAAGGAGACGCTCTCTAAATAATAATATAATCACAAGCAGACCTACAATTAAACCACTAGTTTCTTTGTTATTAAATTTCATCAGAGCTGTGAGTTTAACAATATTAGCATATACTACACATGATAGGCGAGATCCGATTGGTCCACTATCAGGGCGTTCCCAGCCATTATCCTGAGTGGATAATACTTGAATCAAAATGAAGGTCACTTACGGTTTGTCACTGTCACTTGGAACAGGTGGAGTCAACATTGTGACAGTTTAAAAATGGAAAAACTAATCATAAAAATCTTGGGTTTGTTTGTTTTTCATGGTTTCTGCATAGTACATGCTAAAAATTTGAAGGCTTCAAGGACACCATTATGGAGTGCAGCTTTCTTACACTTCCATGTAGTACATTATTCAATTCTGAATAAGTATAAAAAGACACCTTTAGCTACACAGGGCTTATATTCCATATTTCATGCATCACTCCATGAATCTGTGTCCTGAAAATAAAATTCCACTTCTTAGTTCGAAACAGTTACAATAGTTACGTTAGTGACATCATCAGCAGACATGACAAAATGATATCTTGCAAGGAAATGACTTTTGACTTATGTTGAAGCCAAAAAGGAAGAAAGGATGGCAATTTCACCAACAGCAAATATGGCAGGTATGTGCAAAGGAATGTGAGCTAGTTAGCCAGCTAGCTCACATGCAATAAAGTAAACGTGGATTCTTCAGGATTTACTAGAAAAATGAAAATTCAGACACTGGCATGGTGTATCTGAAATATAATAATATACAGTATATGAAATTACTCTATATTCATTTCTTGTTCGTAAACCTTTTGTATAAAATCAGTATCATATTCATGCTCTTGTAGTAAATATCATGTGATTCTCTCCCAGAAGTGCTGATATTCAGTACAACAGCCAAAATTGCTAAATGAGGAACTAGAACTATTTACTAACACCATTTTCACACAGGAAGCCATGAGCGACAAATGACCGCTCAAAGTGAGCGATGAGAGGTGAAACTTTCTCAAGTGACCCACCTAAGCAGAATTTTCATGCAAGTGACAACCAATCAATTCAATTTAATTCAATTCAGTTCAGTTTTATTTGTATAGCGCTTTTTACAATTAATCAGAGCTTAAAGAGTTTGTTTAGTGACCGATGCTGCCGAACACCGTGCTTCCCCACAAAAAAACCCTTTCCTTAGAGTGTGTAAATGTGGTGATTCAGGCAGTTCAACGGCAAAGCGATTTGTGTGTCACTTGTCACTTCCTGTGTGAACTTAGCGAATGAAGTAAAAAAAACATGTGTCTGTAATTCAAATGACAAACAGTTTCACTGAATGTGTTATAATACCAACCACAGCTTTTTGATTGCTGTTGTCAGTGTGTAAAGCCAGGAAGGGGTTGGCAGCGATGGCACCCTGAGCGGCCGGCAGCAGGTTGTTAATGGGTAGCTGGGTGGAAGAAAGCTGTTGCAGGTCATGCTGCTGCTGTTGTTGTTGCTGCTGCTGCATCAACTGGTAGAGCAGGGCCTGTTGCTGCTCCTGTATCTCACACACACACAAAAATGCGAATGAACAAAGAAATTTCAGTGTGCGGTTTTATCATCAGCTATTTGCATATCTGACCATTTACATGTTGGGGTAAGCTCTAAGAAACAACCTGTGGATATAAAATGTGTCTTGGCTGACTGTGTACATGTGAGAATTTGCCAGTATGTCTTAAATGTAGCCACAGATCATGGTAATGACGTCTCATCAAAACCTTTCAAATGAAAGATAAATTCCAAACTTATTATGTAGCTAGACTCGACTTTATGATCACTACCTTCAAGAATTACAACAAAAGGAGGAAATAGAAAGAAAGAAAGACAGAAAGAAATAGTCATACCCCTAAAAACTATACATTTTGTATGTATATAAATGTTACCGGCGTTTGCTGCTGGGAATTGATAAGCTGTAGCTGCTGTAGCTGCAGCTGATGCTGATGGAGGAGAATTTGCCTCTGCTGTTCAGTCAGGAGCTTCACTGCACTAAAACACACACAAACGCACATCAGTGCACTGCATTAACGCATAAGTCACAGTAAGTAGTAAATGTGTTATTGCTCAAACTCGAACTGTGCTCAATAGCTAAAAAGTTTCTTGTTGTAAAGACCTGCAAAGCCCCTTCGCCAATTTTATTCTCAATTTCATGACAATTTCCTATTTCTCAGTAACTGCTTCCCTATGACACGATAACTACCAACCAGGGAGAGTGAGGGCAGGTGTAATTAGCCTAAAGCATGTGATTCTCAGCCACCCACATTTTCTTAACCGCTCTGCATGTGTTTTCAGGAGCAGCGTAACACAGTCGGAGGAAAGCACTACCCACCCCTCATATGCATGAGCTCACAAGCGCTCAGCATCAGGTAGCTGTTGCTTATGAGATGGGGAACACGTCGCTTCCTCCCCGAGAGCTCGCCAGTTAACCCTCATGAGCTCCTGGCTACGGATGACTGTGTGCCTCACCCGGGGCTCAAACTCATGAACTCTTGGTGATAGCGATTCACTTTTCGCTTGCGCCACTCGACTGCTTCAGTACACATTTTACCCTTCAGATGGATCCCAAAAACTATTCAGGGAAGTCTGACAGTGAGGAAGTAGTACCCTGATGCTTACTCACTGCAGGTGCCATGCACACATACTTGCTTTTGCACACTTGCTCTTTCTAAGCGCTTGGGATGATTTAGCATAGCCAGTTGGGAGAAAACCAGAGAACCTGAAGGGCGTGAATGTTAGCCACTGAGTGACTGCACTATCCTATTAAAAAAAAAAAAAAAGTTCTCCAATAAAATTCTAAACCCATCTAAAAAAAATTTTCAAGAGCAACACTGAAAAACATGAATGTATGTGATGGAAATATTCACACACACCTAAATGAAAGTTTTCATCCATTATATACACAGAAAGTAAGACAGCAAGCACACAACTGAAAACTGAAGGCCATGCAGCTCCTCACCTGGTTTTCGAAGTGGTCACGATGCTGCACCCAACAAGCAAAAGCAAGAGAGAGAGAGAGGGAAAGAGACAGAGAGAGTGAGAGAGAGAGAGAGCGTGACAGAGAGCAGACAAAGAAGTGATGAAGGTCAACATGCAGGAAGCTGCACAATACTAAAAGCATAAAGCAAAAGCAAAATGACAAAAACCAATAGGCATGTGTCGATATTTAATTTCATGAACATAACGGCGTAAAAATATCTTTGGGGAAAACTGAAAAGCACTAATGCATAACTGAGTTTTCCTTTTAGGAATCTATGAACACACAAGAATACTCCTACTGCGCTGTCATTTTTCTCACCAGCAATTTCTGATAAATGAATCCTTTTGCTACAATTACCCCCACATCCTACACAAATTCTGCCCAAAAGTTCAACCATACAACTCAGAAGCAAGCAAAAAAGTGCCACTGATACACCCACCACCCCTCAGTAGTGAGTCTGAACTCTATTCACCAGGCACTGTTTATTCAGCAACAGCCTTGTAAACATGAATAACCATTCAAAAAGATACTAATAAATTTCGTAACGTGACGCTGCCTTTAAAAATTTTATGAAAATAAAATAAAAAGGTATTTAAATAATGGAGTTACTGCTAGATAATCCTGTAATCAGTTAAAAAAAAGTGTTGAGGTGTAAAGCTCACAGCTCTGTCCTACTAACGGCAGGGGAAGAAATCATGCACCTACAGTTTCAGTTAAAAACATTCTCCCCTTGACTTAAATCAGTGACTTAAGCACCATAAGGGCAATTACACACTTCAGGTGTAGTAAAGCCAATATCATGGCATTTTACCCCCCAAGCACAAACTACACACATTCTGCCCTTGACTTAGGTGCTGTTTCAGCTGCTTACTACATGGCATAACATATAGCACTTTAAGTCAGCAGTAGGCCTCCTTTTAAATTCACACAAGTACAAATAAACAAGAAAAAAAATCATAACAGTCACACTTTCTTGAAGCCCTAAGCTCTTATTTTTTATATGACGTAGTGCTGTGAAAGAGCCCCCTAAATAACTAATTCAACTGGAATAAAGCAGAAATATCAGTTGAGTAAACATAAGTCCATCCTCCTGGCATGCCTTACTCCTAAAACCAACCCTTAAACCAAAATGCCTGCCCTGCATCTGTTTTTGCTCCTGAAGCAGCAGCACTCACCAAGTGCAAAGACTACAGGTATTCCATGCAGGCTCCGGGACGTAATCACCTGCATTCCCAACCATCCTCATTAAAATGCAATTATTACTTACTGTCCACACCTCAAACAGTTGGCATGTTTTTTCTGGTCGGCCATAATACCTCGTTTTGAATTTTGTACCATACATGGAGACTATACTCCTTTAAAGCGATTCTTATGTTTATCAGTTATCGGAGGTCAGGACTGGGAGTGATGTCATACCTAAACTGAGTGCAAACAGGACTTCCTTAATTTTCAAGATTAGAAGGGTTTGTGGTTTAAATAGATTCCAGTGACACTCACATGGTAAATGGGAAAGTCCATGGTTTCCCCCCAAAAAAATTACGCAAGGATGTGGCTCAGTCTTCTTCTACTTCAAATAAATGACTCATGACTTAACACAGTCCAAGCCATGTGCAGTGAGCGGGGTCAGAGCACGTAGTGGAGAAAACACGTAACTGAAATGTGCAGAAACTGAAACCGAACCCTAAATGAATGTCTTGATGTGAAACAAGAACAGCCATGCTGCTGGCTGCGAACACAACAGCTGAATTCATTTTTCCAATGGTTTTTTTATAATGCATTAATAAATAATTATTCCTCAGGCAGAACTGACGGTTTATGCTTTCACAGCAATCTTCTGGGAGGTTTTTTCTCCCACTGGATGTACATGTTGCTTTAAATGTGTCTAAACTAGCAAATGAGCAGCTGTCCTTGTCCTTCCGCTATCATCCAAATGGAGCAACATTTACCTCAGAGGTCCATTCTAGTATTAGGAAAATACAAGTTGCAGCACAAATTATGCGGTAAGGATGACCAATACAGGTACGCTTTAAGACACACAGACTGCCAGGTTACCCAGAAAACACAGAAACCTCTGTCTCAAAGAGACTCCCAAATCTGAATCTTTAGGTTAGAGCTCTGCGGAGGGGCTAAATAGTTATGTCATTACTATAATTATTTTATTACTATTACTATTTATAATATAGTTATAATATTATTTATAATAAACATTATTATTTTCTTTTACAATGTATGTTTTTAACTGAGAACGTTGCAAGCTCTTTTAGAACCAAGTCTGTCCACGAGTGAAACAGTAGAATCGATTTGCTGTTGAATGTTTGCTATTGCACAAAACGTGACCATAAAACATTAAATATGTGAACACCTGACTACTTCACCCACATGTGGCTCTTGTCTTCATCAAAAATGTAATCCAAACGCTAGTAAACAGTAATATATCTACTCTAGAAACCATATCGCTTATTGGATCTAACAGAGGTGTAAATATGGCCATCGCAATTCAAAAGACTTATACCGATATAATATGGCATTCCTTAGCAGCCTACATACTGTTCAACTATGATGAATTCACCGCAAGGATCACTGGCACTAGTACAATTTTAACCGTGTGCTTTAGCGTGCCTTTCACCTACATATTAAAGACCAGTAAACATTGCTGCTTTGTCTGATGCACATATTCTGCAAGTTCACTTCACTTCAGTTCTGTTGTCTGCACGGCAAACGCAAGATCACTTTTACCAAATTGATCTTGCCAAAACTACCTCAGGAACAGCTCTTGGCAGAACTCTCTTAAATCGATCCTGATGCTGTAGTGTGGACAGGGCCAAAGACAAGCATTCTTTCGCAATTAAATTCACATCTATTTGCAACAGCCAATTAGCCTAATGTGCATGTTTTAGGATGGTAGGAAAAAACGAGCACCTGAAGCAAACCCACGGATGCACAGGGAGAACATGCAATCTCAACACAATAACACCCTCTTTCCTGCTGTGAGGTGCTTATGCCCCTTATGGCTGAATACATCATCCCTACTTATATGATACAAATCCAAAGTGTCCTATGCATCTGTCCTGTTAAGAAGACAAAAAGCATGCAAGCACATGACGGCACATACATACATACTGCAATCATTACACTATTTTGAAAGTATATACTGTACATGGTCACACTAAAACATCTCAATTGAACCGGAGTGTATCATAAAATCCTGGCCTTCACTAACAGACCTGTTGTTGAGGGCACCAGTGATGGGCAGGGTAGTGGAGCTGATAGAGGAAGGGTGAGGAAGAGGGCTGGAGGACTGAATCACACCATTCAGAGCCCCCACGATGCCACTCATAGCTCCGTGGGCACCCTGCAGTGCCCCCAGCAGGCCGTTCACCTGCTGCTGAGGGGGGCTGTGGGCCACTGAGGTAGGAGTGGAGAGGGAGGAGGTGCTGCTAGAGCTGCTATGACCACCAATCAGGAGATCCTGCATAGTAAAGAAAGACAAAAAAAGAAAAACGGGGAGTGTGGCTATGAAGATCTTCGGTAATCCAGGCCATTTTGAACACCCAGCAGGCAACGGAGCTGTTACGATCTTCAAGACGATTTTCTACTTCATCAGAACTACTGACGCCCTTTGGACGAGGTGTAGAAATGTCTGCATGATCATAACACGCTCAAGCTGCCTGGTTTTATCATATTCTCTGGACTGTAAGATGCACTTTCATCTGCTTTCATAGTGTATCAAATTTTGTATAGGCCTGTCTATTACTGTGATTACGGTAGGCATATTACTACAGCAATTTTCGTACTGTTTTACTGTTTAAGCACACACTAGAGTTCAGTTGTGTGTTAAGCACTAGTGATCATCAACAAAGAGCCTCTTAAATGCCAAATTAGCCTGCCAAACATTATATGGTAAAAAACTGTTACTTCAATGTCAGGTGCTTTTTTTATTTACTACAGCTACAGAAATTTACTACAAAATTAATATAAATTAAATTGACTACATTTGGATTTCTTTACTTTGCCGGACAATAACTAATTTGCATAAAACAAAGAGTCTGTCAAGAAAAATACCATTTGCCATTGGCTCATAGTAAAAAATTTAAACAGGAAATAAACAGCTACAAATTGCATGAGAGAATGGTTGTAATTCTGAGGCAACTTATAATCCAGAAAATACGGTAGCACTACTTGTTACAGAGAGGGAGAGACATCATTACAGGTCCTTTTCCAAAACACATTTTTACAAATATACTGGAAAGCAAGAGATCATACAACGACACAGGCAGCAGATTTAAACTAGAAATTGGTACCAGTTAGCATTACATCACCACCTGCTGTGTAAAAAAACAAAACTGATTGCATTGGTATTCTATTTCACAGGCTAGAAGGTTATACGTAATAACACTTGACTCAACTAAACAGGTGCTCAGTCCCAGCAGATCTGATGTGCAGAGCAGGAGTAGAGCGAGTTACCTGAGTGGGCAAATGTTGAGAGGAGTCTGTTAAAACACTGCTGCCTAGCTGAATGCTCTTGCTGTTCAGCATGTCTGGGGGAGAGAAACATTGGGCAACTTCACATGAGTGATGACCAGATTAAAGGAGCTGCAGGAGGGAGTGAGGCTGCAGCAGGAGTGCAGAGAACGAGGGGTCAGAGACAGAGGGACTGCTTACTGTGTGTGCAAGTCAGAGTGGCTGTATGTGGGTGATGCTTGGGCACTATGTGTGTTACAGCAATATGTAATGTGCATCCGGTGAGAGAGCACTACTGATTACAAGGCTGATGTACTAATGTGTTAGTGTAGCAAGGAGGAGGAGCTTCGTGTTACAGGGGCATAAAGGCTTTTTCCCACCCACTGCGCAACGTATCAGAAGTTCTGGCACCATTCAGACTAAAGCTATGTTTGTCCGTTCACCCATCACTCTAAATATGGGTGCTTTTTTGTTTCTTAGTCAAGACTGGTATTCAAGGTGAACCTTGAAGTTCTCTTTCTGTTTCTAAGCCTATGTACTTTTTAAGCTACAAATTAAGAGATAAAAAAGATTTCGAAATACTTCGCTTGTTCTTGAAATAAGACTTTAATATGCGCATGTCTGCATCAGTCACTGGAAATTAAACTCATTTTCATTTCATCACGACACAATTTATTAATCTTGTAAGTGTTCACAAGATTGTGCGTGGCTGCTTTTACCATTGCCATGGCAACCGCGTGTCCATTGTCTCTCAAGTAGGTAGACAAAGCAGTAGAACCCTGCATACCTCTCCTTTCTTTTTGAGCTGGTTCATGCTTTTTGAATGTGCAGTGGGGGGAAAAATACCCTAAATGCCACAGATGCATGCGAGTGAGATTGTGTGATTCTAATCTGTATATGTTGCCATAGTACAGTAGAGAGGAAATGGCAGTTTGCTGGGCCGTTAGTGTGTAAGTAGAATAAAGAGCTGCGAGTGGGTCTAACCTGTGTGTGTATTGCTGTGGTAGAGTGGAGAGGAGGCGGAGCTTGTTGTGTTGTTAGTGTGTGTGAATGGCACGGAGAGCTGCGTGCTCAACAGCTGCAGTCGCTCCTTCTTCATGGTCAGGGTTCTGATTTGCTCCTCTAGACGCCGATTCTCCATCTGCAGCTGGTGCAGAGACTTCAGCATGGCCAGCACTGTAAACACACACACAAAGTACTTCAGTAGACATATGAGCCAAGCAATGTCCAAATAACACTGGTGAAGAGCACGTGACAATATTCTAACTCATGTTTCTAAAATACTGAGAGAAAAAGAAAGATTTTAAAGATTTTATTTTTATAATATTTTAAGGCCACCATTTTCTATCTTAATGACATCATTGTATCTTAATGGAGGCTTCATTCACTTTACATAAAAAGTAAACAAGAGCACTCTTTGATCCTAATATGAACCAAAATGTAAAAAAAAAAAAAAAATCTTCCTCTTTCACAAAAAAAAAAAATTAATAAATATCCTGCATCCAGAATTTGAACCAAAACATCTCCATAAACTTCCCTGTCCAAAGAGCCATCTTTGGAGCGAATTTCAAGAAAATCCACTTACAACTTTTGTTGCGTAATCCTGCTAACAATAACACAAATCGAGGGTGGAGATCACAAACCATGTTCTAGCGCTAGTGTCATTATAAAGTGTTAAATCAACACACAACCAAAATAAGAAAATAAACTGCATATGCAATTCAGGGCCATGTGAAGAAAAAAACCTTAAGGAGAGCAGCAGCTGGAACTGACAAAAAAAAAGCAGCATGTCTACCTGTCACACAGGAAATAAACCCCAAGGGGACTCATGTTACTGAACGTGATTAACCGTTTATCTGTCCGTACAATGGCAGATAGAACAACATAGATGGTAACCAACACTTCTACAGAAACATCAGTGTCCAGGGTAAAAAGCCCCTCATAGGATATTTCACAACTTTAAGTCTGATATTAAACTGTAACTGGATCTAACAAAGCTCAGCACTTGGCAAAAATGTAAATTGATATCTTTATATCTTTATATATATATATATATATATATATATATATATATATATAAAATCCTTAGTCGATTTTCCGTAAGACAGTGCTTGATACAGTAAAGTAGAGC
>JBCNYG010000023.1:14913683-14929598 GCA_039654305.1 Porochilus rendahli | reverse complement strand
CTCTCTCTCACACACACACACATACACACACACACACACACACACACACACACACACACACACACACACACACACACACACAAGGGATAAGAAGAGAGAACGGAGATAGCAAAACAAGAGAGGAGAAGAAAGGAAAGAGAGAGCAAGACAAGAGAGGGCATGCAACAGACAGAAGACTGAAGAGAGAAAGGAGAGCGAGAACAAGACAAAAGAGTGCAACACAGAGAGAAGAGCGCGTGAGAGGGAGAAGAAAAGAGCAAGACAAAAGAGAGTGCAACAGAAAGAAGAGTGCTAGAGAGAGAGACAAGAGAGGGAGAGAAAGAAGTGAGAGAGAGCAAGACAAAGGAGAGGGCAACAGAGATAGAAGAGCACGAGAGAGAAAGGAGTGAGAAAGCAAGACAAGAGAGTGCAAGGGAGAGAAGAGTGCGAGAGAGAGAGAGTGAGAGAGGCTGGTAAGGATTAAGAAAAGATGATATATGCTTTATTTAAAATAATAAATAAATAAATAAACAGTAATAAATAGTTATATTAAAATAAAAATGTACATTCTGGGATTGATTATATTACTACAGCAGCATATCCCAGTGTTTTTTATTACTTATTTGCAAACTTATTCAACTTTTATTTTCTTGTATTTACCTTTACTAATGTGTGCACATGCAGTGTGGCCTCCTGTGGCCAACACTTGCCGTTTGTAATTACCTCTAGGAATAACGGGACTTTGTAAAAGACCCCCAACTGAACCCTCGAGAGCAGCATGAAGCCAAACGTTCCTCTGATTTAGGAGCAGTTAGAGCCGAACGTTAACCCGCATTACCGGAACCACAAAACTGGTTTTAGATCTGCAGCACAGGGCGCCTTCTACACATGCTGGCACTTCCTGTTGAGGCCCTGTTGAGTGTTTCCCCTCAAACATGACCAACAGCTGCTCCTCGTAAAGCAAAACGCTCAGCGCATGATGTACTGCAACTTAAAGCTTCGCGACACTCCTGGATGATATCAGAGAACTTCTAACAAAGTGGATGTAACAACGTTATTACCAAATTACGTACTATTCCTGGTTTTTATTTTTTTTTCTCCATGTCACCATTTCAGAAGCTTTTGTTCAAAATTCAACTGCACAGGATTTTAATCCTGTTTACGACTGCGTTAGATATCAGTCACTGGATCACAGTATATTGTAAGTTAAACTGAAAAACAAATTCCACATAAGTAATCGGTCCAGTTAAGAATTTATGAAAGAAAAGCTTTTATTTTTCCAGCCAACTAAACAACCAAGTTAAGTTTCACTGCTACTGGAAAAAAATATTCACAGGTTTCTTAATCGCAGAAATTAACTAAGGAAGAAAACCCAATAATGAGCAGAGCTTATAATTACCATGGCAAATGTAATTATTTCATTACTCTGTTGGTGAAAGCTGACTTGCATAACAATAAAGTGTGTGGATGTAATTACAGACTTTGGCTGGGCGTGCAGTTTGTTTGATTGACAAGCAGCTCATTGCTGCTAAAGTGTAAATATACATATTTTATCAAACACAGATGTATGCAGTCAATCATGCTGTCTGAAACGCACAAAAAAAGATCGAAAACAAAAGCTCAAGAGGGAACAGAAAAAGAAATAAAAGCTGGGGCGTCGGACGAGCATATTATTCATCTCCTAAGTGAAGGAAATAAACTGGAAAGCAATGAAAAGATGAAAATTATGACTAGTCTTGAGATTTGTAATCAAATTAATGATGCTGTTTTTTGTTAGCGCTCGGAAAGAGGAAACAGCATTCTCCTCCTTCGTGAATCAGTAGCGCACACAGAAAAGCCACATCCGATTATTTCTCAGTGCTTTAATCAGGCTTTATTAAAGTGTCAAAATGAAGCGGGCTACAACACTGAAACGGCTCGATTCAATAACCGGCATTCATATCAAAACAGCTGAACAATTTCCACAGTTTAGCTTCACATTAAACACAGGATCATTCATCCAGTCACACTATGGCAGTTTAGCTTTTTAATTCATTCATTAGATGTGTGTGTATTAAAGCTGTCAGAATATATTTCACTGTTTGAATTGAATATCCATCCAACAAACAAATGAATGCTTGCATTTTCATTTTACATTCATAAATGGTGGCATTTTTCCTATATATTCTCCACTTTCTTCCCAGCTGGGTCACCTGCTAATTCCTACCAACTGTTTATTAAAAACAAAGAAAAACCCACAAAAGCTGTGGCTTCCCGCCCTTACATTTTAAAAACGAAGCGGAAATTCCTCTGACACTTTGTCAAATTTGAAGTCTGTGTCATAACATCAGATCCTGCAGGTCAGGTCATCCTACTCATTCGGTAGGCCCATTCCCTTCTCTCAATACCAAGGTCAGGTCACTCACATCAAGTGTGTCCACATCTTTTTATGATGGTACAATAACTTTGTAAAAGCGAGCTTCCGGGGCAATTTTTTGTTATGATATCAGCGTAGGGAATGCAAACTGTTTGAATAACATACTGGAGACGGTAGGATATTTGCGATGGGTAAAGTAACAGAAAATTTCTCAATGAAAGACATGATAAGCAATACTTAAAAAAAAAAACAAACAAAAAAAACACCAAACAAATAAACAAAAATGAAAAAAACAAAACAACAACACTGCAGGTGGCCAGCAGGGGCAGTAGACTTGGGGAGTCGTTACGCTGTCCATGTCTTTATGATGGTTGTTGCGACGTAACAACCAATCTCGCCCCTATTATAACACAGCTACCAACTGGGAAACGCACAAGCTAACACGCTTCTGAGTCAAATCAAGTTACTCAACCATATCTTTCCAAAGTTAAGTATAACATGCTAGGAGAATAGTGCGATTTCCGTCCTTCTCATGCATGTGCTTCTAGACGCCCACAACTGGCTGGTGTTGTTGTGACTGATTGGGGGGGGGGACTAATGCTATCCATGTCATCCTGACAGCACGGGCAACTCAGCTTCTAGTCCCATATAACTATCAAATTTGACTGTCCAATGATGGAGCCTTTTTTTGTTGTCCCACTCAGGAGCTCACTTGCTATTGGGCTTGAGGTGTCTGTTAATACTGAAAATGCCGTTGGTTTGAATGTGAAACACAGAGGCGTAAAATCTACATGTGACCGAACCAGATATTTCATTTTCTCACTGATGTCTGGTCACGTATTTCAAGTCTATCCTAACACTGTGTGCTCAAATACCCCACGTCATATCAGCTAAAATAAATAAATAAAATAAACTAAATACACATCAAATATTTTCACAAGCATAATACAGGTATTTTTGCATGATCTGTAATACATTTCCAGTAGGTACTGGTGTCCCTCATTTTCTGTGACTGAGCCTCAAATAAAAGCTTTAATGGCATAGCTGTGCACCCTTCGTATTTGTTTCTTTTTATAATGAGAAATAATAAAATACAAAAACGGTTTTGTCTGGTCCCGTCACCGGTTCTCAAAACATCTTTAACAACCCTAAATACATGTATGCTACCCTATATTGAATCTCTCCTTCCTTATGAAAGGGGAAAAACAAATCGCAAATCTGAATAGCGTTTTAACATCTCAACCAATGAGGTCGTAAATAAACTAGCCAATCACAGATCAGTAAATATGTGCACACAGCATGTTTGATGCACTGCACGCAGTGTGCGAGCGCGCCCAAACACACAAACATAAACACACATGCTATCCCTCATTTCACATCAGCTGGATTACAGGTAAACCCATTCTGTAAAGAATTATTATTATCATTAAGATGCCATTTTTAATGCTAAACAGATAATGCGAACATGTTCCTTACTTTCAATTAATAACTTATTCTCAATTTTCATTATTTTAAAATGCTACAATCTTGCACACAAAAGACTTTTGTATGAGGGGTATCTGAATCATAAGGTACATCCTTATATTTATCTGTGTAATTTTATACACTTTACATGACAATATACCTCTTATCAGAAAATAACCGTAGTTGCTGATTTGCAATTAAACAAAATGACCTACCTACTTAACTGCTATAGTCTAGTATAGTAATTTTTTTTATAATTATTAAATAATAAATTTTTTATTGTTTGTTTATTAACTAACTCTTTAATTTTATAGAAAATATGCTGTATCATGCAATATACAGCATCATCAAGATAGGACCTGACTTATAGCATTATATGAAGTTTTGGTCATGTCACACAGCTCTAACAAAAGAGTATAGAAAGTTGTCAGCATTATAAATCTACATTTAATTAAGTGCACATTTTTTATTAAAATAGCTAATTTATAGTAAATTGCCTAGTATTATGGTGGGTCACAGTGCTGAATTGTTAAACTATTGTTAAAATTGTTAAACTAAAGATAACTGAAGAAAATAGTGTGTCATGGTTTATGTATTTAGTCAATATTTTATCAGTAAATAAAAAATACTAGAATTTTTTATATACATATACACACACATACCATTTTAATGTGTTTATTTTGCCCTAATATTAATTAACTAATCATTTACTTGTAGCATTATACTCAGAAGCGCAGTGAATCAGTTCTCTGACAAAAAGTGTTTACGAGTGTGTATTCATATGAAACTTTCATTGTATGATAGTCACATGACACTAATGCTATGGTTTGTAGTTATATGGCAAATGTAAACTGCTTACAATGTTAAGACTGTTTAGTGAGAAGAAACGCTAGATTATGGTTTTCAATTTTAGACTGGATTATTCTCATTTCATTTTACTTTGATTTAGTTATTTACAGAACTGTACTGATGGAAATTTTTTAAGGGACATGATCTCTTAAATTATAACTATTTTAGTGTAACACAATCTTACAGTATATTCATTCTTGTGATACTACTATAGTGTGTGTGTGTGTGTGTGTGTGTGTGTGTGTGTGTACTTACCATCTGCCTGTGATCCCTGCTGTAGTAGAAACTGCTGGCCTTCGTTCCACTGTCTCTCAAGCAGCTGTTCTATGCTGGTGGCCGCCGGGGGAAGTGTGTCAGAGCCCAGTCCTGGCACAACAGGCACTGTCGGGTCATACCGTATGTGCAGTCCGCTTAACGGAGAGCTGAAACCATCGGAAGACACCTCTAAAAAGACTAGTCTTCTTTAATACATAAATCATGTCCACACTGACATGCAAAAACTTTCATAAAAGAGGATCAGAGTGCATTAAAACTTTGGACAGGGGTTTATTTTTAGAATAAAACATAACTAAAAAGACCCCAATATGAGTAGACTGACTAAATCACAGGTAGGAACTGCGCTCCAGGTCTAGCACCAGTCCTCAGAGACAAACCAAACCACCCCGCTATAATGAAAAGATGAGAGAGGGAGGGAGGGGGAGAGAGAGAGAGAGAGAGAGAGAGAGCGAGAGAGCACGAGGGAGAGAGAGAGTGCAGTTTTGGCTGCTGTAAATCTCAGCGCGCTCTTGTTTGGACAGACAGTCGTCTCTGTTGTTATGAATGCGCCGCTCCATCAGGGGCTTCCCCAAGCACATGAATGCATCTCTGGGGTAATTAGAAAAAACAGACGGATGCCGCATGCTCATAAATCTCCACTAAGAGCTGGCGCATTGCCAATAAGCCATGATAGCTTGCTACGTCACGGATCGCAGAAATATGTGAGATGTTCACAGTTCAAGCGCTGACCAGCTACTAGTGTATTCCTGCTGTTTCAATTACACCCAATATGATGGACATGTGTGCTTGGCACAAGGGAATTTCAGACATTTCAGTAAACATGAATCAAGCTGCAATTTTGCTTGAATATTAAGGAGGAAGTGCAAATTTAACAATAACACCCTTTTCAAAATATAATACAAAACCCCTTGTTGTTTTGTTGTTGGTTTTTTTTTTTTTTTTAATAAACCCCAAGGAAAAAACAATGTGCTGAAAGGAGAATGTAAGATCCGATTAGCTACTGGTTAATTTGACTTAACCGCAGTTATAAAAGTACTTTTTTATACTCATGCTAACGTATACGAGTTATGATTTATCAGGAAATGGGTATTACATAATCACACATTATACATGTGTATATGGATATTTCACACAGACACACACACACATACACTGCCATGAACATAGTTAAAATTTTCCCTGTGCAATTTTCATTATTTTTGTATTATGTGTATGGTGTTTTATTCTGCTCCTTTGAATACTGCTAGGTTCTGTCCTATATTAATATGACAGTAATGATTAAAACAGGTGTAACATACTATGTAGCCCTGATTCATACCGAACACCTTCAACAAGCCCACATTAAGGTGTCAAACCAGAAACGATTAAAAACAGTGCTGCTAATGTTTTTCACCTACCTGAGAGTGGGTATTCAACTACTAGCTTAAATAAACTCCTTTTTTATAAATCCATCACTGTGGCTGTGGTTCGCAAAACATCTCAAAACATTGTGCTACACAAAGACATGCCCCTGTGTCATCTACTGCAGTCTGCAGCATGATGCTGATAGAGGAAACAGCTGAGTGGTGAAAGAAGGTGTGAGTGAGAGAGAGAGAGAGAGAGAGAGACTGCAGTCCCCCTCCAGCTCTGGAATGTAAATAGGGCTTACCGTGGGGAAAGGTTTGCCTTCGGTGGGGTTCCTCGCCTGGAGAAGCCGAGTGCCCCATCCCCCAGTTCCTGATCTGAAAGGTAAACAGAGTGCAGTCGATAAGACGACGCAGGCTGGGAAAGGAGGCAACGAAAGAAGAGTAAGGTCCTCCGCCGGCCCAGCGGCCATCGCAACTCCCTCACGCAAATCCATCTTCAGCGTGAGTGTTGACTCTGGCAGCTCAGGCTGCACACTGAGTGTCACAGAGCCGCCTACATTACTCCCTCCCCCATTCTCTCTCTCTCTCTTTCTCTCTCTCTCTCTCTCTCCCTCCCTCTCCCCCTCTTCATTGCGCCCCTCCTGTGCGCTCTCTTTTTTCCCCCGCTGCCCTGCAGGCCCCATGCCAGACCCTGCTTTTCATTTTCACCAGTGAAAGTAATGAATCACACATGTGCTGAAGTCAGGCACGACACCTCCCCCAATTCCTCTCCTGCATCTTCCCATCCCCCACCAGTCAACGCCAGCCAATCACAGCCCCCCCCTTTCCCCTGTTCTCTTCTTCCTTTAGCAGTTTTAACACTTTCCAGGCCAGCAGCACCTCCAGCACCGACGCAGGACGACTGCCACTTGGTCCTGAAGGGGGCTGGTCCTGAATGAGTTCTCTTTCCTGTTGTCAGGAACAGCAGCGTGTTACTCAGTGCTCAGGGAATCTTTCGACACAATTAGGAAAAAACTAAACAAAACGGTGCTGACAGAAAACCAGGCCACGACTGGCATTAATCCTGTTGTTCGGTTCAAAAAAAGATAACTAATTTTAAATTAGGTCTCGGGAAAGTGTGGGCAAAAAGCATCAACAAAATAAAAAAAGGAATTGAACGGAAAACAGCAAACATATAAAATTTTTATTTAAAAATCCAAAGTGTAGGTCCTTAATGCACTTCAGATGCTTGTTCCTAACTGGCTGCAACATGTGTCAGTCTCACGCAGAAACAGAGCGCTGTGGGATGTTTACAGTACAGGTAATCTAATGATATCTTTGTTCTTATTTTTTTTCTATAGTCATATATCCTTATATGTGTTTTATGTAACATGACTGTGGAACCAAACAATGAAATCCTCCTAAATAAAATTATTTCCTCCTCAGTATAAGATGTAACAACACAAACACTTTCTCAAAGGTGATTTAATTACTGTAACGTGCCAGTGGCTTCCCTTGTGATAATCATATGACGATTAGAAAAATAAGAATAACTTATCCTTCTTTACAGTTCTTCGGGCCGTTAATGTGTCTTGGACCTTACAGGCCACCATATCTGGTGATGTCAGGAAGCAAAACATCTCAGTCGAAACTGTGAATTAGTGTTGAACATATGACAGGCGAGTGTGATTTCATATACAAACCAATCAGGTCCCAATGTACGAACAATCCCAATGCAGCAGTGTTGCACAGGACAGCACGGGCTACAGGAGCATTTTCAATTTGCATATAAATAGAATCTGGGTATTGAGTTTCTATTTGTTTTAGTGCTGTTTTGTGGAAACGCCACATTAACTAATTTATCATCTGACACAGGAGAAGAAAAAAAAAGAAAAGAAAAGAAAAGAAAAGTGGGGGGGGGGGACTGACCCTCTCCCCCTCTTTTTAATAAAATATTTGTGTACCTTGTACTTGTGTCTGTAAATCAGTGGCTCTCATCATAAGGTTCAACAAACTAAAACAAAAGGAGGTGGAACTTTCTAGTAGAGTGGCGGATGCATACAGCCACCATGATAAACATCCTTATATTTATTACTGACTGTAATTATGGACAGTTATTGACCTCTCTGACATGCCACTTGAATTAATTTCATCCACAACTAAGCAGCTCAAAACCTACTAGACTTCTAATTAATAATCAGTGTGGTTATTGTGGGATTTTTGCTACAGAATTGAGGAAAAGAATGTTCCAAGGTTTCGAAAACATACAACCTTTTTAAACACACTACAAATTATACAAACTACAAAGACTTAAAATCTGAATAGAAAGTGGAAATTATTTTACAGTAAAAATAATATTATAAGGAGAATTATAATGTTTCAATTATAACATTAGTTTAGAGTCTGGGAAGGTAAAAACATGAAATGCATGAATGAATAAATGATAAAACCAACAACAATTATTATTAATAATGATGCTGATGTCTTTGTATACATTTTAAATTTCTCAGTTGTGGCTCTTTAAATAACAAAGAATTCTGATTCAAGACCTGCTTTATTATTATTATTACTACTACTACTACTACTACTACTACTACCACCTCTTGGTTTGTGTGTACTTAGCAGGTTTGCACAAAAAATAAAATTAAATTAAAACAAGTAAACAAACAAATAAATAAACAAGTAAAAAAAACAAACAAATAAATAAATAAAATGGTATGAGTGGTCTTTCATGACATTTCTAACAAAAGGTGGCGTGTCAGACAAGGAATAATACCTAAAATTTGGGAGATGATCTGGATAAATTTCTGCGTGCATGATCTAAAAAAAAAAATTACATCAAAGGACATTTTTGGATATATAGGGGGTTGCTGGGCTTGGAGAAGATTTATGCTCCCTAATTACTTATTACTGTTTTTTTTAATTATTATTATAATATTAAAAGGCAGTAGAGGTTGTAAATCTGAACCAGGACCATACAGTGTCTTGAGCTCTTTTTATTCATGCACTGCTTCCACAAATATGAAGATAACTGCATAACTGTGTGTTAATGGTAAGACATTTTTCCTCCACCTGTATTTTCTTTAGCATTTTTTATTTTTTTTTACATTTACAGTATTTATTACTTTATTCACAGTCAAGTGCTTAATTTAAGCTGCTCCTAGCAATCAGTGCTGCTTCTGGAAACACAGCAGTCTGATTGGGAAGTCAATCTATATGGAAACTTGCTGACTGATTTCTATCGTCTAGCAGTACTGGCTTTTTGAACCTGAGGGGCACTTTTCTTTACCTCCCTCGCTCAATATCTCCTATTCTTAGCTAAACGACCTCCTGACCTCCCACACCCCCCCTTAAAATCGAAGCCATGACTGATCCATTATTTCTCAAAGGCCACATCCCCACCCTCTCCCCCATTCAGCTGGTCCCCATTTTCAGCCTGATCTGTGGATTGTGGGATTGGTGAGGTGAGGGATATCCCCACTGTGTCGTTTCCACAGTCACTGGCCAGATTAATGAAATGTCTGAGCGCTAGTATGCTTCATTTAACAGGTATGTGCATTCTCTGCTCATCTCACTCTTTTCTACTCCCCTGTCCCGGGGAGTTTCATTCTCTCTCTCTCTCTCTCTCTCTCTCTCTCTCTCTCTCTCTGACGAGCACACATTCCACAGGAACAGAGGAGCGAGGAGACCGCAGAGGAGAGATCAGAGACACGACCTTTGTGATAGTAGGAGTTTAACAGAAGCTGAAACTGGTCGGTGTGTGTGTGTGCGCGCGCGTCCTCACCTGCTGGAGAATTCTCCGACTGGGCCATGAGGGCGGCCATGGCGGAGTTGGGATTTAGCCAGTTGCCGAACATATGGGATGGCGCCAGGTTAAAGGTTCCCGGTAATGAGTTTGACTGCAGCTGGGAAAGAAAAAAAAAAGAAGAAGAAGAAAAAAAACACACATTACAATTTATTCAAAGAGCTGCAGTCAAAAAAGCGGAATGTAAATTGGTGGGGGAAGATAATAAAGCACCATGCCAGCTGTATTCCCTGCAAAGCCAGACGACAGCAGCCTTACACATCATGTGCTTTCTAACACTAATTATTTAATCCAATTAAGCCATTTCCTTAATAAGGGCTTTGGAAAGGTGGGGGTGTGGGTATGGGCTGGTTTGCAAATGCCTGACAAAATGGAAGTGCTAACTACAAGGTTTGTGATTTCAATCACAATGTACAGTATCTGCAATAAAAGAACATTTTATGTACAGAACACAACATTTGAAGAAATGTAACTGTGGTTATGCATGTAGATACACACACACACACACACACACACACACACACACACACACACACACACACACACACACACACACACACACACACACAATATACACATATATATATAAATAAACACTAGGGTGTTTTCCGGCTTGACTTCATCCGCACAGTCCTGGCAGAGTGTGAAACATTCTTTTCATGTTCGGGATCTACTGTTTCTGTCCAGGCCTTCAGCCAACCCACAAGCAGAGAAGCAGATCATGAATGAGGCGCAGAGGAATCCAAACGTGTTGCGTAATCGGCTAATAATGCTTTGCTGTGTCATAACTGAATATTTATTTTGTTGGCCAGGTTGTCCTCCCTTTATAGTTAGCCTCTGTTGAGCTTACAAGGTTGTGTAATGCAGGGATCCCTTTCTGTTACACCTGGACTGCTGCCAGCATTGAAACTCTGGTCCAATGATTCCATTTCCCCAGGAACCTTCAAATAAAAATGCAATATGAGACCCTTCACTCAGAACAGCTGTATGCTGTTTAAGCAGATTCAGGGCATGTTTATGGAATTTTTGGCTAAAATTGTAATAAATGTATTACACTTATCAGCACAATCTAAATGTCCTTTTTATATTATATTATTTATCAGCACAATCTAAATATCCTTTTTTTGCCAGTAGTGTTTCATTGTTACGTGTATATTACAAATAAACTTGAAACTTGGTAACGACTAGAGATACTTTGCCTTTTATATGTACTGTCACGCTTCATAAATTTCTGTGCCGATATCATTGTATCAGCTCAGACGGTCCATCGTTACCCAAATAACAAGCCGTGGGTGACTAAAGACATCAAACCCCTTACACCGTTTCCTCCAGGATCAATGAAGTATTCTGATTATTCTTATATGTGATACCTAACCCTAATTAAATTTGCAGTGTTCAAAAGAAGAACAGAAGAGCTGGTTATCCAACAGGAAACCTCATAATAGTCAAAAGGTTAGCTGCATTTTAAATTGGTTGTCACTAATTAATATTATCAACATATTAACTTTCATTTAAATATCCTTTATGTATTTTCTGTTTACATACAACTACAAAACCAAATATGATATTAATTATACAAACTGCAAAGTAAAAAATCTTCAAATAATTTTTAAATAAAAGGTAAGGGATCATTAATGTGAGAGAGAGAAAGGAGAGAGAGAAGAAAAAGAGAGTCATGTCTCTGCCCAACTTCCAGCTTTGCACCTAAACTAGAGCTCCAACGTTTACGTTTACAACGTGTTACCTGCAAGTCTGTCTGAGTAATATTTTTGTCTGTTTATGAGTGAGTATGAGCAGTGATCATGTCAGCCTTTCTTTTGTGATTCGGTTTGGTTCCAAATAAACCTCAGTTCTGTTTTATTCTTGTTCTGCTTGTTCTATGCAATCAAGCTGTCCAAGCTAGACCGGTCTGTACGCTGGCAAAGCAAATGACCGTAACATATAAATTCTTTTTATTTGGTTAATATTTTATATTGTCATGTGTGCGTATCTAGTTTACGTAAACGCATCATGGTGAAGATACAATAACATTTATACTCACATTATAACTTAACATGAGTTATATATGAATATATAATATGAACTGTATTACAGAGGCAGGGATTTGTAACTTAGCCCACAATAACACTGCAGGGTCATGAGGAGGACACAAAAACTGCGTTTACTCAAGCAAATCAATCTTAGGATTGATTGATGATTAGAGGTTACTTTCGATATGCTGACCGTTTTGTTGTCCTGCGGATACTCTAATTAGGAATATCTGGTTGTCCTGCATGGAAACAATTTCTCAGAAACCTGGAAACCCGCTTATCTCCATTGCTGTTTAGGGTTTGCAATATGACCAACAATTTATACAAACTCAAAGAATAACCTTTGTTTTTTTAAGTAATGAATCCGGTATGTCGTGGGTAAGTTGGCATGCAATTTTTCTTAATGCCACATCAATGCCTACAGCTATTTCATGGCAAAAGGTTTGCATTGTAAAATCTATTTAAATAAATAGTAAAGTGAATAACATCACTATAAACGATTTAGTAAATTATTATTTCTATATATATATATACATATCTTCTGCCACACACGATTGACCAACCCGTCCATTGCGTCAAAATGTGACATCAGCTCTTACATCATATGATTACTGGGGCGGTACATCACATGATAATAGAGTAATAAAAACATTAGGTGGAAGCACAGAAGTCTAATCACATGAAGTAATATCCCTATCACATATTAGTACTTTAGGCTTACGTGTATACGGCAAATCAGGAGAGATAACAGCTAGTTCCAAAACAAAACTTTTTAATCCAAAATAATAATACGAACCCTAATTTCACTGTTGCACCATTGTCCTAAGGATGATATTCGTTTTCCAAATAAGGTGTTAACCTGTAACTAAACACTGAGGTGGCTAATAACCTGCTCTGTGCGAATGCACCCTTAGCAGTGCATATTCATCCAAAAAAAAAAAAAAAAAAAAGATGCAAAGAGTATGATTTGCAACACTACAAGAATAAACAACAACAGCCTTTTTCTAATAATACAGGATACTCTATACTGTCATACTGCACAACCCGAATAACGAATAACCCAAATTTTTCTGTGAGTCTACCTTAAATCACTAGTGTTCACTTATCAATCCCAAACTCTTTAGTTGAAGCTTGAGGTTACTACTCAGCAAGAGATCACCGCTGTTCCACTTGACATGACCTGTCGAGCCATGGCAGTCTTCAGAAATTACCTCCGGGGTTTTATCGGGACATCCTATATCTGTCTGTGTTAAACAGAAGCTATTGGTTAACAGCTGAAATGTGGGGAAAACTGTAACATGGCACAGTCTGGGATCAATTTCTCTGTGCAGTTAAAACAATCTCCTGTCTGTGACTGCACCTGTGATTACGTGTGACAGACATTTGGAAATAGCAAACGGAAATTTTGAACACAGCAAAAATCTTTAGTGAACGCCAGTTTTAAAGATGATCAGCTGAACCGTACCTCTCGTCAATCAAGCAGTAATAGCACTGCTTTCTGTGTCTAGGTCGTGTACTGTCTCCTTCTGTTACTGCCTTCATGTAGATGGAGAGCACAACAAACAACTATCACTGTAATTACTTTAATATTTGAATAGTGGCACCTAGAACTACGTATTCAAATATATCTGTGCACATCTTTTTTTTTTTTTTTTTTTAAAAAGACCATTTCTTAATTGTGTTCAGCAACAATCACATTGACAGCAAAAATTATAATAATGCTTTAAAACCGTAAACACTGCAGTATGATGCCCCACACTTTATGCTCTAAAAACAAAAAAAACATAATGTTTAGATTACTGTGATGAAGTATTTAATAGAACAAAAAGACCTGAAAATGTGAACTTAAGCATGAAAGCACCCTCTGGGATCTGTCACCCAAACTGAGCTTGACCTTTAACCTAACCACCTGCCACAAGTACTCTGCCCGAGGAAAGATATTCAAAATATTTGTGAAAGTTGGCCCATAAATTGTCAGGGACAGCATGGCCCGTGCTCTCCTTTCTTCATTCTCTCTCTCTCTCTCTCTCTCACACTCAAACAGACACGCATGCTCCTTTAGTGTTGTGCTGCGGCAATTGCCCAAAAAGCCAATCAGGGTTTCACATTAACCAAACATTAGCAACACCTTCCACCAGTTTCAATCACTGACTTAAAAAAAACAAAAACACACAGACTAGATTGCACATTAGTGCTTCAATTTTGAAGCGGTGTGGTGGTCATCTTGTTGAGACCACTTTTCTGTTAAAAGTCACACTCAAATAGCCCGAAAAGAAGGGGAATTTTCATTTTAAAATCTTGTTTTGTGCCAAATTTCAGCTATTAATATTTTTTTTGTAATTAATTACAAATATCAGTAAAATTGTTGGTAAAGTTTTATGAATTTAAGATATTCTGACCATCAGCTGTAAAATGTTCAGGGCTTTCGAGCTGTGTTGGCTTTTAACAGCTCTATTTTGAGATCCTAATGCAAGGAGGACTCACCAAGATGGCTGCCAGCCAGCTTCAAATTTGAAACACTAATGTGCAGTCTAGTCTTTATTTTTTTAGAGCAGTGACTGAAACAGGCGGAAGCTATGGCTACTGCTTGGCTGAAGTGAAAACCCCCACCCACAACGGCCCTTTGAGGATAACATCGGACTTCCCTGCTTTAAGTGACTAATTAAAAAGACATTAGGAGTCAGTGTACATTTGACCATTCTTCTTCCTTGTTTTTATTTGTATTTATCTACCTCAAGTAGAGTTAGGATTTGTGGGAAACGCTGGTTGTTCTCCCACTGTTTCTATTTTTGTGTCTCATGATGGTGACTGATCATTCCACCTGATAGGCTGTTAATGTTTCATTCAAAGCATATGCCATTATCAAGGATAAGATAAGACAAGGCTGATCAGGAGCCAGGGAGGATAACAGTCGTTATGTGTTTTCCTATCACTTTGTATTTAATACACCAAAATGAAACTATTGAACAATCAATTAAACAATTTTCTAACTGCTATTAATGAAGTGTCTCGTTAAAATACATATCGTGTTTGTCCCTGAGGCCTCTTCTGTCCAGCTCTTTTGTCATCAAGCATAACTGATAACTGTGGTTTTTGGAGGTTGAAGACTAAAGTCTTGTTGTTTACAGTGAAATGGGGTGGGAACTGTGGACCATTCATTATTGTTTTTTTAAATTTTTTTTTTATGGGAACTGCAGGTCAATTGGCATTTTTTGGAAATGCTTCGCTGTCCAATTAGTTCCAGTGAAACTGGGGATGGAAATTGTGTTCGGATTGATTACATGGTTTCCAATCAGGTCAGAGTTAATGAGTAGAACAGTTTATTCTAGACGAGAGCTGTAGCCCTTGTTCACTATGACTTGGAGATGTGCAGCGGCACAGAAACGCTAACAGAAGCTAGTAAATTATAGTGCATTCACGTTACTCTATATTTAACTGCTTATATATAAATACATGGCGTGTCAAAGGAAATGAAGTCGTTAGCCACGCTTGAGTCATGTTTTTCACCACGGCTATAGCAGAAGCAGCACAAGTAACAGCCAAAATGTTACCCAAGCATTGCTATTCTTGGTACACACACAAGAAGTTGCTGCTCCCCGTATATTAGGGATGGAAGATGGTTCAGTGCAAAATATATTAGTATTATTCATTAAAGGTAATTTGTCACTAAATAGTCCCTGAGATGGAAGATCGAGAGAACTACTTAATTCTGTGACATCCACTGAGTCTGAGATGAATGATTCTTTATGTAAATACTACAAAAGAACATAAACTGTAAAAATCTTGAATTAGTTTGCTCTATTTTAAGAAAATTTCAACCATTACAGAGGC
>JBCNYG010000023.1:14843316-14855925 GCA_039654305.1 Porochilus rendahli | reverse complement strand
GGCTGAGATGGGCTCCAGCCTCCCCGCGACCCTAATTAGGAATAAGCGGTTCAGAAAATGAATGAATGAATGAATGTTCTCTAAAGCTGCAGGCTCTAAATGGTGTACTTTACACATCGCGACTAAGATCGTTGGTTCCCTCATTTTTATTCCCTTTTATAAACATGTGCTTATGAAATGAATTCATCTTGATAAATTCAATAACTGATTAATATTCAGGAAACAGGAAGCACGAACTGTAGAAAACCAGGAAGACAACAAGACGCACGCACATATGAAGTTTCCCGTCATTGCTCAAGTTCTCCATTCAAGTCTGAATAAAGCGGAGGTCAGATATCACCGAACAGGATGAAAGCGTAATTGGGCTAAAATCCTGAATATCCCGAGTTTAGAGTCTGCCGAATTTACCCTTATAGAGTGCTTTCTGTTTCCAAAACTCCAAACTCAATTCCCCAGCTCATTAGCAAACCCTTACTCATGAGATTCATCAGCTGTGATGAAGCAAGAATCAAAACAACACTACGATGTGCGTGTTAAGCCCTGACTCCTGGTGAAATGAATCAGCAGATTATACGGGGGATATACTGTAGAGCTTTCCATTTAGTAAGATAAAGGAGTGGGAGGATTTTAGGATTGACTCCGCAAGGCTCGATTTCACAATTTCTTAAGTCATTTTCTAAGACGGTAACACCAACCAGAGACACAGGATGTGGTTTGCCATTTCAAATTGCGAATGCCTCAAGGGCAGTGGAGCGTTGCTGTAGGGCAACCGCCATCACCTACAGCATAGGGGACGGTCTGAATAATGAGATCTCTCTGGGTGTTCATACCACAGGGATTCTCCTGTATGTGACTGACTCTGTTACAGCGTTCACATGCTTACTAATTGGTTACCTGTGTATTTTGAGAGGTTTGGATGCAAAACAGGATATATCACTTTGGGCAAATAAAAAAAAAACCTATCTATCTAAATAAATAAATAAATAAATAGATACCACTTAGTCTTTTACCTCATGGTGATTTGGAACAGTAACTGCCTACTGTGCATGTTTTTGGACTGTAGGAGGAAACCAGAGTACCCGGAGGAAACCCACGCAAGCACAGGGAGAACATGCAAACTCCACACAGAAACCCAGGACCTTATTGCCGTGAGGCGGACGTGCTAACCACTACGCCACCGTGCCGCCTGAATAGACAGACATCTTTCATATTCCATGCACTATTTCACTTTTTTTGGTTAGTGAAACATTTACAAGGCACGCGGTGTAGTTGCCTTTTAATGACTTGAATATCAATCAAATCCTTTGGGCAGCCGTTTACAAGCTTCAACACTTTCGTGGAATTTTAACCCAAATTCTCTGGGCAGACCTGTAGCTCATTTAAGTTTGCGGGAAATTTTAGTATTCCCTGGGAAATTTAGTTTGGCCTACAAAAACATTTTACACAGAGCATGGAAGCACACTGCAATCAGCACCACTCAAATTTCCATTTAGTCATATTACTACTAAAGCACACCATCAGCTCACATTTAACCACATCATCAACCATGAGCGAAGACAGCAGCCAGACAACACACTTTAACAAGTTGGTGTGCAGTTTTGTCGTTGACGTAAAAACAGCAGGCTTCATATTGTAAGCTTGGTCGGGGAGGCAGATGAGCACTACTCAATGCAGCAGCTGATAATGTCTCTTTGTAATATTAATTAACAGACTAATATTTTTTCCTGCTGGAAAATTCAGCCTGCCTTGACTTACCATATGCCAAAACACAGAAAAAAACTGGTCAAGTAGACAGAAAAACATTTTTTGAACTAATGCCACTAACGCAGCACCACAGATAAGTTTTTTCAAGAAAGTACCACAACAGAAAGATACGATCTCAAACCACATATTAATCAATTTACTCAAGTCAAAGAGACATTTTGGCAGTCAGACAGGCCAAGCTAGGGTGAATATTTTAAACCAGATGATCTAAAGAAACATTTTCAAGTGAAGGATGAATAACTGCATATAATATGAATCCTGTTTATAAGATTTGTGCTCTTTCATTTGTCTGGGTGGTCGTGTTTTCTGTTAAGGCAGGAGCATCAGTGCTCCTTCGGAAAAGTAAAACCCTGCATAACGTTCAAGCAGTCAGCAACAGTGAGGTTTTGTTCATGTTTATAGATTACAGGAAGTCAAACCGTGTCCATCAGCATGTCTGTGTGACATTACTGGAGAACTGGATATGTCTTGAGGCCAATATTTATGGAAAGGATGGAAAATGTCTTAGCTGATCATCTCCATTTGGAATAACTGGGACTTTGTATCCATGAGTTTCCACCAAAATGTTCCTTTGGGCTGAAACTACTGTACCCTGTTCATACAAATGTAGGTGTGTAGGGACAGAGCTTGATGTACTACTATTAGCTTTGTACGAACTTCTACGAGCTTCTTTTCAGCAAAATACCTGCACACATAACAACGCATCTTAAACTTGTCTTGTTGGGGTTTTTTTTTTTACTGATACAGTGTACTAGATTTCCTCCTTCCAAAGTGATCTGGGTCACTCAACAAGTGGGACAACTGTGCTACACACAAACTCAAATTGATTACTACAAGCCATCAAGCATCATCCACAAGGACCCCTTCCATGAGAAAGAAAAGACAAATCAAGGAATTGGTGGTCACCCAGAACATCATGCAGACCAAGCTTTGGATGCAACGAGCTCAACAGTGGAGGACGCGAAATACCAAGAACACAGCACGCGACAAGAACGGCGCTGTGGTTTCCCGAAAGTGATCAAGGCATGCATGGAAGGTTGTTTCTAAACTGTAAAAGGGAACTGAGATTTCCGGCTGATTTAATGCTTTATGTGGACGTGATATACAATCAAAATAATTAGAAAAATGTATCCTTTCGCTGGAGAACCTCTAACAACTCAAACAAATTTCCTGCAACATACAGATCAATGGGATGTTACCATCATTAGAAATAGAGACCAGACAGACAGGTCGATTCTCTATGTGTTAACTACAGTTTTTATAAATGGAATCTGTTGGGACACCAATCATTACACCCACAATGCTTCTTATAAAATAATAATATAAAAATAAAAATAATAATAATAAATATATATATATATATATATATATATATATATATCTGAACAATCAAATACAGACATAACTTGGGTTGAACTGGCCGTTCATTTAAACGTTTTCATATAAAACTCCCTCAAAGTATGAATGCTTCAAAACTTACCACTCGTGCTGCTCGCTCCTGAGATTCACATTTTCTGCAGAACCAGGGACCAGTTGGGACTTGGACAATTCCATAACAAGCTAAAAGAGGAAAGAGAGACATTTAGTCTAACATGACAAGAACATGAAGGCAAATGGTCTGTTGGTTTTATAAACAGTAAATAGAAGCCATGTTTATGATGTAAACAGCACACAACACTCAGGACAGCAACAATCGGTCCATTCATAAGATGTTAGTGAAAGTCAAACCATGTTACTCTTTTAAAACAAACGTAGACATGCTAGCACATCTGCCATCGTACTAAACCAACTTTCTCAAACTCAGACTAACTGAACAAGATGGCTCAGGCCATAGTACAGCTTCGGTCTCACATATAAGTTGAACTGGATGGAAATTGGACTCGGCACTCTGGGAAGTTTGCGCCGCAGACTCTGACCCGAAAGTAGCAAAAGTTGGCGCCATGACTCGGCGAAAGAGTGAAGAACACGCAGTCAGTAGCACTGTGGTCAAAAGCTAAAAATTGCAACAAAAAAATTTCACCAATTCACGTCTGGAGTAATGTGGTGACAAACTTTATGTTGGCTCAGATGATTTCAGAAAAATCCCTTTTTTTAAAGCATCCACTGTGATTGGTCCTCACTACAATCACAAGGGGTTCTGAGTAAGAAAGAATTGCTGCGTCTGAATCTCACTGCGTAACTTATTTCAAATCACAGCGACTCCAGCCAATCAGGACATCTGTTAGCTCAGTTATGTGTACGAGGGCAGACAGATAAATTGTTACACTGTCCTGTGAAGCCAAATGAGACTGCTTCAGGTACCTATGAAGACCGTCACATGATAGGAGAAAGCTGGCTGGTCGGAAGGAATTTTGAAATTACCACATTAGTAAGAAAACACCAAAAAAAGCTCCCGTTTAAGCCCTATTTGGATTGGATTACTTATCTGAATTAGTCATCTCAGTAATCTTTTATGGCCTGCATGTGTTTGCACTACAGTTGTGCAGTGGTTAACACGTCCGCCTCATAGAAAGAAGGTCCTGGGTTTGGCGAGGGAGTTTCTGTGTGGATGTTTGCATGTTACCCCATACTTTCATGGGTTTCCTCCTGGGGACTCTGGATTCCTCCAACAGTCAAAGGATTAGACTAACTGGCTGTTCCAAGTTGACCCTATATGTGAGTGTGAATGGTTGTGTGTAGTGGCCTTGCGATTGCTTGGTGAGCTGTTCATGGTGTATCCCGCCTGAGTCGGCCAAGATCGGTTCCAGCCCCTCCGAGCCCCTAGCAGGATAAAGCAGTTCGGCAAATAAAATGTATGAAAGTGTTTGGAAAGATTACAACATTTTTGCGGCATCTCAGTTTGCGTACTTGCGTATTTATTCTTGATTCACATTCACAATGGGAAGTGTGTCAACATGCAGGGTACAATTAATAAATGAATAATGTAATCAAAAAGCTAAACATTTGTAGTGTTTACTACTGCAAATATTTTATCATCAATTAGAGATAAGCAACAAATTTATTTTATCAGTTAATTTTCATTTTTGGTTTAGGATGACGTGTAAAATGAAAATTGCGATTCACTTTAAAACTGGCTTCTCAACAGATTGATAGGTATAAGATTCATTTTTTTGTTTTTTTTGCCATTATGTGCTCGTCTGGTGCCCTGCCCAGGGTTCCACCCTGCTTCAGGCTTGTTGTTCCAAGATAAACTCCAGTACCTGCCACACAATAAAAAAAAAGCAGAACTGAAAAGGGATGGAAAGATGGATGGATTCTATAAGAACAGAGCTGCTCTCTGTCCCCACCCATCAAATACCAACATACATCTCAAAAACTGATTACATCTCCATGGTCATTTGATAAGGGTTCGGTTATGCAAAGTCTGACGTCACACAAATCACTGTTCACTGTAAATTTGCCTAAAATCCATGGCTGCTAAAGGAAATAGAGCAAACTTAGTTCAGCATCTCAGACCAAGTGCATAGCCGAGTGACAGGTGTAGAGCTCTGAAATACGCAAACTAGCAGCAGCCTCCTAACACCTACTGGAAAGCAGTGGTGTCCTTTTCACATTCTTCTCCATATAATAAGAAGGGACTCCAGTGAAAAGGACCCTTAGACATAACTTCATGTGAGGAATTACCCAACTGAACAGACATGTTGGTAAGAATTCCAATTTAGTATGCACTATACAATGGCACAATTGGACTGATTCAGTTTCTCAGGGTGGAAGACATTAGTAGGGATGTGAATCGAACAACAACTCACGATTCAATTCAATTCCGATTTTTTGGAGTGACGATTCAATTCAGAATCGATTCTTGATTCAAACTGATGTTTGATTCATCACCATTACAAACAAAGGGAGCCAATTTCACGAGTAATTAGATTCTTCTATAAGCTCGGAACAACTCTTCTATAAGAAAGAAAGAAATTATATTAGTAGACGACTGGTTTTGTGGATGTACTGATCCGCTTTGCTCGTTCAGAGTTGGTTGGGAGTTTAGTGAAGTTGCTGCTCCGTTTCTTTTAGCTCTGGGTGATGGCGTAAGATGTGGGCTTGGGGTGTTCCCCGAAGTGTCCGAAGTGTTCCTGAAATACTTAACTTTTATTCTGCACACCGATTTTCTCAAACTCCTTCTTAACCGGAAAAGTGTAAAATCAGAAGTGCACCCCCAAACATTTGCCTTCAGCAAAGACAGCGCTGGCTGTATTACTTTTTCCTCATCATTGTCAAAGCTAGGCTAAAGGCTAGTTCTGTACCCGGCACTCACTGGAACAATTCACGATGGAGGCCGCGTCTGGACAAATGGTACGTGCTATGAAAAGGTTGGAAATGTTCGAAAAAACATAAAAATCGATTCTTGAAAATTTGGATTGATTTAGAATGCTAATAAATAAGAATCACAATATTTTTCCGGGCACCCCTAGACAGTATATACTACACAGGAATTGCACAATCTGATTGGTTCGCTATCTCAGGAGGACGGCTGAATCTATTTTTTTAATTCAAAACTAAACCATAAACTCATTTTAGCACCTCAACGCTAAAATTCAGCAATAACTAGTTTTATCCAACAGGAAAACAAGTATCAGTGAGATTAGGAATCTTTCTATTACTTGTTCCACATACAAGGACGTGCAGACACACTACTGAATAAACACTTCATTATTATAGTCTTCATTTGCTGTTTGTCTTTTGGGTGTTTGAGTGACACCAGGATACTCTAAAATCATGACATGTCCCTATGATGTGGTGAAAGCAGGGTGTGAAACTTAAAAAGCAACATCTATAACTCCAGCAATCATTTCGATTCTACACGTCTATAGAGCATGCACGTGCACACACGTGACATCACAGGAAGCCAAGTGGTGTGAAGAGAATAAACCACTCTGATGTGGAAGTGGAGTTATATAGAGAAGTGTGAGAGAGCAATGCTGTATTAACTCCAAGCATGCTGAGATACACAGAGCCCAGAATAACTGACCCACTAACCCACCTAGCGCTGCTTTATCACTCGGGTACAGGATTATAGTAAAGAACTCCGGCTTTATAACACGACCAACACACCAGATACAAAAAATAACGTAGCAAAAACACTCTTACTCTTCACTAATATTAACAATTTACCATTACAGTCGGCTGCTACTCATCCAGATTCAGAGACACTGTGAAATTTAATATTCTTTAATAGACAAATTAGATAATCCTTGACTGACAGTAGGGTCAGTGTTTATACAGTTACGTCATATTTACCCATAAATTTCAAAATTATATTAGCGGCTAAATCTGACTTGCCAGGAAACTAGCAAGATAGTTACATTAGTACACACACAGCAAGAGCCACGTGCTGACTAATGTGGCTAAATTTGAAAACCCAGAAAATCTGGTCACCTCATTACATGTACCGTTGTTGTCACTAAAAAAAAGTAAAATAATAAAAAAAACATTGACTATTTTGTCATTGAAACATGTGGCAATCCAGGACACCATGCATTTTTCTCCACGCGTATTCGAACTAGTTCCGCCTACTCCGCTATGGTTGGTTAAGACCGGCCTATCCCCTACTTTACGATTGGTTGATATGTTACAATCAGAACGAGCTGGCCAGACAAACCAACCGGTGCGATCGACCGGAATACGGGTGGAAGAAAAAAAATACACCGTAAAAGCAGTCATCTACCAAGCTAACACTTTAGCTTAGCATAAGAATTAGCTTAGCAAACGCGGATCAAGCACGATGCAATCGCAACCGACGGTCTAAACTGAAACGACTTTCATAAATCCAGTTCTTAAAGAACAGTTATTAAAGAGTGAAAGTGTAATTCGTACCTTGGTGCACGGCGACATTACAGCCGTGTCCGTCGCAGTAAACCAGCGGGTTTTCGGCCCAGCCTCTCTCATCAGAGCAAACACAGCAACCTCCAATCATCTCCTTCATATTAGCGGCCAAATAGTCGCTAAATACCCTCTTCAAACAGAAACAAAGTCCCCGAACGTTTATATCGCGTCCTCGTCACGGATATCCAGGATCCATTCCGTTGAAAAGTCCATATTTAATGTCGTCTCCTTCACATCAGCGTCCGAAGGGTCGCCGGATCCCGACGAGAAAACGAGCAGAAAAAACACGTCCAGACCGTCTGTAGCGAGTCGTAGTCCGTGTATCTAATTCCAGTTTCGACGAAAAGTCAGACCCGGTCGTGTTTACAATCCAAATTGCTATTTTTGTTTTGTTCAACACACAAACCCGAAGGCTCTCGGGAAGTAAAAGCGCGATGTACGCATGCGCAGAACGAGCAACGCTAGACAAACTGATTGGTGGCAGCAGTAGGCCTGGAACTGGAAGTGCACGAGAGCATTAACACACCGCGAATATCTTCATACCGACTCGGTTTAGTATATATTATAATAAAATATTTAGTTTTTATTCGATGAGTGTATAAAAGGATCCTGGACATATGCTGTTATTATTAATTGTTTAAATCTGCCATTATGATCTTATCAGCTTCTGTATTGTTAAAATGTTCATTTAATTTGTAGTTTTATTTAATTATGCTGTGATGATGACCACACTGAACACATCAGTGATCACTAATCAATCCTGCTCTTGGAAATCTGCCTTGTTCGATCGAGTTTCAGCTGGTTTGGATAATCAAGTACTCTGATAATCTGGAGCAGGTGTTTTGGCTTATCCTCAGAGTTTAGCAAATGCCCAGTCAGTCAATCAAGTAATGATTTGAGAAAACTATGAAAAAGAAATTCATCCCTCAGTAAACATAAACTTTACATTAAAAAACCTGATTCAGATTAAGTTTCTTGGTAAATCATGTCTCTCTCTTAGCTGTGATGTTTCAGCCAGTTGACCATTTAGATCAGGTTACAGCAGGACTTACTGGGTTTCGTCTGAACAGATCTGCAACTGATGGCACGTACTCCGTGCTTATCACATATATATATATAATTTTTTGAGTAGTGGTGGTGTTTAGCAGCCAGATTCACATCACTGTCAAAACATGATGATATGTGGGCAAGAAAAGAGTGGTAATTGTGGGCCAGCTCTGGGCCATCACTCATTTGCTGTGGTTAATCTCAGTGAACAGACCTGGCGCTGCTCTGTAAACTAACCTGCTATTTAAATATCTCTTAATAGATTGACACCAGGATTCTGCCCTCAAAAAATGATGGGTTATTTATGTTAAACCTAGTGGGTCATGAACACTCTGCTCCATTATGTTACCGCCCAAAACACACTGAGATTATCATTCCCTTGGTTTGGAAAAAGTAAATAGCTTTTTTTGTATTATGTAATAAAGCATTCACTGCCTACAGCATTACTCTAACCTCCATGAGAATCCTTGTATGTTCCTGGTGTTATTTTTTTATACACAGACACAGCTTGCCAGACCATCAGAGGGCCAACACACACACAACCATTCACACTTAAACCTAGGGGCAATTGCAAGAGCCAGTTAGCCTAATGTGCATGTATTTGGACTATGGGAGGAAACCCGAATACCCGGAAGAAACCCATGGGAAGAACATGCAAACTCCACACAGAAACACCCTCACCGAGCCCAGAATTTTAACCCAGGACCTTTGTGTTGTGAGACAGACATGCTAACCACTACATCACCATGTTGCTATTTAAAAAACCTACAACAAGATTTTTTTTATTATTATTTTTATTTATTTATTTATTTATTTATTACATATTTATCCCTGACAGGGGCAGATGATGTAAGCTCCTTGGGCAGAAAATAAGTACTGTGTACTTAATGGTGTCTTTTAAAATTAATTCAAAGTTTTACTGCATACTACTTGGAATCCTAGGAAAACCATCCTATGTAATGGTGTGTTTACAAAAGAAAAACATACTAAAATGAGACTTTTATGGTTTATTTTTTCATCTTAAAGAGTAATAATGATTGATGACACCTGCTCTTAGAGACCTTGGCAAATTGTGAGTGTCTGTTGTTTTAATTTAAGCATTATGTTAATGTTTTTTAATCCCCCGATAGTGGATCAGTCAGACTGCATTGCTCCAGTGTAGCGTATACTAATTTAATTTACCCTTATAAATCATACTTTGTAAAGCAGGAAGACACATTGAACCATGTTGAACTATCTTTTTAATGCATTTTCTTAAAACATTTTTACTTCTACTAAAAACATAAATAAATCAGTGCAAGACCTGCACTGATGATATCCAGCAGGGTCATTCCTGAAAATATGAAAATAATCTGAACTCACTGGAATCAGTTTTGCAAGACAGTACAGTGGATGAGTGGCTGCTGATCAAAATTATCATTCAGCTTCAGACTGATCCAGCCATGGTGCTGAAAATAGCGGAACAGGATGTCCTTCATACCAATCACTCTCACACTGTACAAAGCAAAATTTTCACATTCATCCACACTGTATTTATTTTTTATTTTTATTATGGAGTGTCACACATTTTACTGACAGCCGCTACAATATAAGATTGTTTGAGACAAACCTCCTAAAGGACAGGGCTTTTTGCGGCATCAGGAAATATGTACACTCCCCCACACACACAATACAATGTAATACTAACTACAATTTGTATAGTTTCTATGTAAACATGGAAGTAATAATGAATAATTCATGTATCCTGTAAAAGCATAAACAATAACCCAGCCTTTTAGAGCACAACCCAGTCTGTTGGCTAGTGTGTGTTCTGTCCCATAGTCACTGTGGGTGTTTTCTGTGTGGGTTTGTTTGCAGTCATTTTAAAGAGTGGGTTGAAGCTCATCCTGTATATTTAATGTCCAAACCCTGTTATTGTAGTAGTAATAGTAGTAATTATTTTTGTTCCGCAAATTATAAGGCAAGATGTCTGGTTCCTAAAACACAGTGCTTGTCCTGCTGTTCAGCCAAATCATGTCTGTCCATAGATGTCAAATTGGTATTACATTAAAAATACAGATCTTAAAAATATGAAAGTGTCTTCAATCTTCTGATGTGAGATTTGACTGAGATCAGACGATCACACCTGCCTTATAAGTGCTGCATGGTTGTTTTAAAAAATATTTTATTTATTCACTTTCAGTAACCACTGAAACCTGGTTATAGGTCAGAGTGGATTCAGAGCTGGGGTCGGCCTTTGGTCACACTGGGTCGAAGGTGGGATGGGATGCTATGCACACGCATACATTACCGATCCACCGACAGAAATATTTTGGGGGCAAACTGGAGAACTTTATATATATATAATTTATTATGATTGAAAATTAGTATTAAATATGTAAGTAGAAGTGTAGAAGTGTTAAGATTCCGGACGGCACAGTAGCTTACTGGTTAGCACTGTCACATCATTGCAAGAAGATTGTGGGTTGGAATCTGTCTTACCTCCCCTTGTGGTTCCTGTAAAAAGAGTACAGGCATGGACTGAGATTGGCAGCCAAGTGTTGTAAATTATTTCTTGAGAGAAGAAGGTAAAGTCAGGAAGCGTATGCATGAAGGTAACGTTTATTTATTTTTACATACTTTCAGACTTTTTTAATTACAAAATCTACAAAGAAGTACAAAATGAGTACATTCACTTCACATTTTCTCTGTTATCATCTTGGGAGAAGTTTGAGACACTTGGTTGGGCCCTTCCACAACTTAAGCAGGAATTTCAAATGTATTCTTTTCTCCATGTTTGTGACATATCCAGTTGCATGACAAAGCATAACAGCAATGTGCTACACAAAAGCCTGAAAAAGAAGCATAGAGTGATATGCATTTAAGATGTGCCTTTGGAGGGTTTTTTTGGTTACTATTCAGATTCATTTGGAAATATTTCCAACAACATTTTTAATGTCTGCAATATGTCTTATTTGAATGTAAATAACTCTACACATCTACCATTAAATTGCCATGAAACAGGAATAAAATTGCCATCACACAGCGATAGGGCCCCTCATGTTACCAACTCTTGTTTACAAACTAACAACAATTTGGCTTTGTGGTTTCAGATTTGAACCAATTCTGAAACATGACAAATCATGAAATACCTCTTTCATGGTGAAAAACTGGAACATTTCCAAACCCTGTCAATGGTAAACGGTTATGAGGGTCAATCTAAACATACCTTCATGTATACTTTTATCCATTAATACTGACTAATGGGTCAATCTAGTAAGAGGCAGGAATTATTTATTTATTTATTTATTTATTGTCACATTACAGAACACTCATTCGCATCTGGGGAAATTTACAGTTGCCATTCAGGTGAAAGAAAATCGAACACTTGCTGGGACACTTCCTCACAATATACTAATCTCGTGACTAAAACATTGACCCTGTAATTACTTGGTATCAACACTACATTCTTACCACTCTTAACACGCAACTTCACATTAAATTATGTGAAAGAGCTTAAGTGTCTGCTCTTTGGCATCAAGCATAATACCTTGTGACATTTTGTTCGGTGTGCACTAATCATTTTCACTGAACAAAATATTTGGCCTTTTATAGGAGCATCTGTTGAAAAGAAGACAGGCATGCATGTCTTATAACAATCTGGGCAACTTAAGATATTCAAGAATGCCTGCATGTTGACCAAATAGGTTCCACATGAAGAGTATCTGTTTGAGAAAGTATCACTTATTACTAAATGTGTACTCACCGGATATGAGCATTTGTGTAATAATCATCATTCCATTGTTTCAACAAACTTAAGCAACCTTTCAATAGGGTTAAGGTCAGGACTCTGGGGTGCCAATACATATGTGAATATGAGTTCTATTACATACAGATTACATACTGTGGTTAGGGCTAAATGCAGTCCATCAAAATAATAAAGTGTGCGAATTCTTTTTTGGCAAAGCAGTATGTGTGTGTGTGTGTGTATATATA
>JBCNYG010000023.1:14804819-14819651 GCA_039654305.1 Porochilus rendahli | reverse complement strand
CGTGTCAACTGAGGGAGTTTTTCCTTCCACTGTCGCCGCGGGCTTCTCATTAGGGATGTGTAGGGGGTTGTAGAGAATTTTTTTTTTGATTCCTCCCTAATTTATATTTACTATGTAAAGTTGCTGTGTGACAATGTCAATTGTAAAAAGCGCTAAAAAAATAAAACTGAATTGAATTGAATATATTTATACTATATATCATATTATATATATATTGAATATATATATATATCATATAAAAAACATTATATATTATAAAGTATAAACATTTTATGTATAAAAACTGTTTTAGTCAACTGTCCGATTACTTTTGAACATGTGAAAATGGGAGACTTTTGTGGGTTTCCTCTGGATACTCCGGTTATCTCCCAGAGTCCAAAGGTATTATGTGAAGGATCTACTGGAAATCTTTAATCTTTTGTTGTAAAGAGGTGAATGAATGTACCTGGCTGTAGGCAGCATTTTCTTTCAGGTGTATGTCGATGCACTTAGTTATCTGAAGCAGCCAACTCCACTGAGTCTGCAGTGTGTCCATGTAGGCCTGGAAATACACCCAACAGCACACACATTTTATATACACACACATTTTACATACACACACATTTTATATATACACACACACACACACACACACATATATATGGTATGTCAAAAAAATAACAGGAATACAGTTTCATCCCGACAAGCCTGTTTCATGGTTGCCCACTCATAAGGGGATTATCCATGATAAGTGGGCAACCACAAAACAGGCTTGTCGGGATGAAACTGTAGTCCTGTTATTTTTCTCACATACCATATATTTCGCTGTACTTCAATGTATTAGTATTAGTATTAGTCCCTGGGGAAAATCCCCTGATGAGTGGGCAACCACGAAACAGCTCTGTAGGGAGAAAAATGTAGTCTTGTGTTTTTTCCTTATACCACATATTTAGCTCTACTTTACTGTATCGAGCACTGTCTTACGGAAAATCGACTGCAGGCTAGGTGTCAAAAAGCGTAACTCTGGTTTAAAATAAAATGTATACATGTGTGAATCTCCACAAATTTCACATCTTATCATACAATAAACAACAGTCTCAGATGGTAAAGGTCTAACCTGAGATCAGGTTTATTCACCTTCGACTACAGCACAGGTGTAAAAACACTGTAAACATATAAAGTATTTTTTAGATTAGAATAAATGTTGTTGTTTGTCGGATATATAATGAGGAATCCGCTATGAAATTGTGAGACAGACGCTGTTCAGAGGCGGTTTTTATTGTTATTTTATTTTTTAGTTCCCAGTTTCTCATGGAAGGAAAGACTGATCTTCTCAGACATGTCGATTTCCAGTGAACACAATATCAAGCCGACTGGATAGAAGAGCCACTGATGGTTTAATTCATAGGCTCATTTTAATCATCAAGCCGACATCTGCTGCTTCAGATTCTCTCCGACAGAGAAAGAAATGTATTGAATTCTTAAATGCCTGCAATCCTTAAACTGTGCATTGAGGAGGTAAACTAAACCAAAATCCTAAATCCAGTTTCACTTGTCGTTTCATCAGCTTTCCAAAAATGTAATTGATAAAACAGCAGAAATGCAACATAATTATATAAAAATACATTACTAGGGGTTATAATATAATCACTAAAACACAAGTTCTACTGGATCACTTCATTAAACTTAGCTATGAAAATATCACAGAACAGGTTTCCTCCAACCTGATATGGACAACAATCACTACGTTTAAAAGATGTTTACTCGCTTAGTTTTTTATATAATAAATAATTATCTGTAATTAAACCATGACTGAAAAATAGGGAACATCGTTTAGGATCAGGGATGGACCTTAATATTTTAAAAGCTGTTTTACTCACAGAAAAAGTATTGTTATTTCTGCAAGGTACAATCTGGGCACCAATAATTAAAGGAAAAAAGGCACATACCAGTTCCTCAAAAATATAGAATGGGTACAAACTAGAAGGTGCTGGCCCAGGGATAAATCGTGTAGCCAAGGAATTACAATTTTCTGTTCTGAGAGTAGGGAAGGGGCAGCATGTATAGGCCCATAGTAAACAATACCCTTCGACAAAGAAATAAAGTTCACTTCTGAGCTAAACTGATAACCAACTGCAGCAGGAGGCACATATTGTTCTTTGATGCTGAGATTGAGCTTGAATTTAAGATGAGGACAGAGTTAGTGACTAAATTGTAATCTATTAGAAAACACAACCACAAGGATTTGCAAAGTGCTTTATTGGTTTTGAGCGATGCTTCTGAAATGGAGAGTATTATAATCAGTTAACATCTTAAACTCCGATCTACCCCTCTCTCTCTTTTAAACACAAACACTTTCCATTCTCACTGTATTTCCATTGTCATTTTATTTCTACAGGCTGCATGGAGGGGTTTCTCTCTCTCTCTCTCTCTCTCAACTATAGCTGCGGGGTTAAACAGGACACACACGTTTCGCCGGGTTCAGTACAGCCTAAAAAAGAGACATAAACTGAGAACAGCACAACACAACTTCCATACATTTCTGTGGAGATTTCTACATGATACGAAGAGCCTGTGCGGAGAGTCTGAGGGCTGGTTTGGCTTTTCTGAGACCAAAGGCGCGATTTGAAGCGGGTTTCCGGTTGAGCGCTGCGGCGTGTCAAAACCACAAGGATTCAAGCAAATGTAGTTTTGTTTTTCTTTGCAAATGCGAAAGACCACGACGACTGTAGGGAGGAGAGTCACTGCTTCCCTCTCTCTTTCTCTCATGTTCCCAAAACGAACATCAAAAAAGAAAAAATATTTTTTTTGCGCAAATTGGTAAAAAAAAGAAGACAAAATAGTAAATATTTAAGATAATACTGAGGTTAAAATCATAAACAAATATAAAAATAATAAACGTAAAAGTGATAAAAGTCCCATTAAGCTTTCACAGGGCTTTTTCACTGCTGGAACTCAAAAGCTGTTCATAGTTTGAAGTTTCTTTCCGATACACAAGCCACACAGAACACAGAAAAGCCTGGGAGGTTTTCTATCACACAGATATTAGAAATTCAACAATTATCTGTGAAAGAAAAGAAAACGAAGATTAAAAATACAAAATTAAATAATTTGGAGTAAAAAGGCACAACTCTTGCACAGTGTATACATTGCTGACAGTAAAAGCAGGTAAGGACAGTCAGAGAGAAGCGTGTATTATTGTTTTTGTTTGTTTTTCTGCTTTTAGGAGGGCTGGCGGTTACACACGGCTTCAGACTGAACAGGAAAAAAAGCAAATGCAACATGCATTATAAAAAAATAACTTTTTACAGTACTGCACAATTCAAAACAGTAACATTCTTCATTTATCAGAACACTTCACTCGATAGGGATGTGCTGCTCAAACTGCGGACAATTCCGTCTACAAATTAAAACACAAATAAAAACCTGTGCCTTTCTTTCATTCATAAACAACAAGAGCAACTGAAGAAAATGCTGATTCTGAAAAGTCTTACACTTCGAGAAAATGGTGCCATGTTGTAACATCAATGCCAACTAGTCTATTTCATGCAAAATTCCTAGAAAGTGGTAGGATTTCGCAAGAGTCTGTAAAAATGAAGAAAAAAAAACATGACGCCTAACATTAATTCTTAATCTTTCCTAAGGGTCTACTCGAATTCTTATGAATCGGTTCTGAGACCATTTAGTACAGGTGTGGCATCTTTCCCTCGTTAATACCACTCGACCGAACCAAAGGGATTATTTATTTCAACTCCTGGTTCATTTTGTGCAAAATATACAATACACTGTTGAATCATGTGTCAATTTAAACTGTCAAGTTTACAAAACTGGCAAAAAAATAAAAAATAAAAATAAAAATAAATCACTAGCCTAAACACTTGACCCCACACCACCCCCAATCCTCTTTACTCAAACTCCCCCAGAGAACACTGTACTAACATTACAGCAATGAGTGTGAATCTGTTTAAATGACGTAAGAGGTAAACTATGGGTTTTCTGTCTAGAACAAGCATACTTGCGACGGCACAAATCCACGGGCTGCATTCAATAGTGCCTCATAGTGCTATTGTTGCAGTATGTAACAGACCAAAAGATCCTAAATTTTTTAAAAAGTGCAACAGTTTAAGGTGCTGATGGCAAATGAAAGATCATTCCCGTAACAGATTTTACAGACTGAAGTGATTGCCATCAATGCTGTTGCTTCTGTTAGAACGCCTTATCAAGATGCAGATTTACAGACAAACCATCTCAACCTCCTACAGATCATTTAAAAAACACAAAATAAAATAAAAATAATAAAACACCACCACACACTCATGTTAAACACTGTAGGAACATGCAAGAGTCCGAAGGCGCGGTCCTTTGTGAAAGTGAATGGAGCTCAGGAGGGTTTCCTTTGCAGTCGGTCTGTTCAGAGCAGGAGAACTATGATTCTGGAGACGGGTTAACGTAATGAAAGTACGTTCATGTACAAATGCTGTAGCTTTTAGCTAACACAAAAGAATCAAGTAGATCTGGGTTAAATACATATGAGCAGAAGGGGCTAAAATGAAGCATGAGTGGATGAGGTGTAGGGTTAAATTATCTAAGAGGACAGATATAGGGTTAACTGGCTTGAGAAGACAGTTTTTGGTGAAGCATTTACAAACGAAAGCAATATTTAATGAGGTTTAAGGGTGAGTGAGTCGGGGTGTGATGGACCTTAATTTCGCATGGAACATCTTCACGTTTCCATTTTGTCTGACATTATGAATTCTACAGCATTTGAAAGCTCCCTACAGTCTCAGCCTCTGTTCTGAGTGACTTCATTCTACATGTCCATTCACTGAGCCACATACACCCTCACTTTCTTTCTCTCTTGCTCTCTCTCACGCGCACACCCTCCTCCCCTTCACTTAAAAGAAAGGCAAGATAACACACATGAACTTTAAAAATGCCATGAGAGACATGCATTGGGGAAAATAAATATCCATAGCTCCCATCAAGATTTATACTCGTTACTGTTTCATCATACTTGTGGTCCCACAAAACAGCAAAGAACAAAAAAAAAGGAAAAGAAAAAAAGGAAAAAAAAGAAAAGAAAATGTAAACGAATGGTGGTTGTAGCTGCTGTATGGGTGGGCGAGTGCATTGGGCACCCCTCCATCAGTGTCCCTCTTTGACCCCTGTGGGTCTTTGCTCCAGTTTAGGGCAGGATGGTGGTAATGAAATCGTAGAATCTCTTAGAGTACTGCTCCGGGTTCACGGTAGAGATCTCTGCTCCAGCCTAGACAAAGAAGAAATACAAAAAACATTACAGAAGTGATTATTCTCCCAGTACAGGATTCTCCCACCAGTGGAGAACATTTTTAGCTTGATACAAAAACAAGCAAGCAAGAAACAATATTTGGGACTTTTCAATCAAAGTGCTGCAATCTTCTGAGCACCTCTATGTGCACTGCACTGTGTTTCTTCCTTGTCTAGAAGATAAATATGCTTAAGTCTCACTTTATATAACATGGGCCAGCTGATACGGGAAACAATGGCTGCAGCTACCAAAGCCATTCTGGGGGATTTTGGAGGTGGTTCCTTACAAATATGGGCAGAAGGAATAGAATTGATCTGACGATTGACCCACGCCATGTTTCAACATGACCAAAATTTCCAGGAATGGAAGCCACGCCTACCCAGTTCTCAAGGTAGCCTCCCTGGTTCACCAGTATTCCAATGAAAGTGCCTGGAACACTTACATGATAATCCCGGTTGAACCTCTGAAGTAAAAAAAAAAAAAACCCCATAAACCCCCCCCCCAAAAAATCTGCTGTGAAGTGATACAGCTGACCTAAAAACAGATGCCTGTTTTCCCCTCCCTGCCAAGTAAGTATGTGTTGTTATACAACTCGGTATACACAGACAAGTTTTGTGGTGATGGTTACAAGAAAGCAAACAGAATCTTATCTATAATTATACACCTTGTTTTTTTCTCTGAAAATTCAACCCTCTCCAGCAAACAAAGCGCATTTTTATTATTAACGCAAAACGACGTTAACTGGACATCCTAATAAACAGTTATTAGATATACATGTGTAATGTTATTTAACTTGAACATATATTGACAGATTTTAATTCCCATTAATAACCTCTAGGGGGTGTCCCAGTCAACAATAGGGAATTCAAAACACATACAACTGTTGACTTCTGATTCAGATTTATACACGTTTGAAATTGTGGTGCAGGGATTAAAATCAGCTGGGTTCCTTCAGAGGAAACATGCTTCAACTTCAGGTGTTCCTGAAGCTGTTTGTGGAATCATCCAGTCGACATGTGTCTCTTACCAACAGAGTGCACAACAGTGAAAAATAAAATAAACACTCACTCCATGCTTGACTGTTTTGGCTGCATGAGCTGCTTTCTTCTTGGCATCATAATGTTGCAGTATATCAATGACAGCCATGAAGTAGACTTCTTTCCGAGGAGAGTCTGAAAAATAACACCAAACACCACCGCCAATTAACATTTCAGGAAATCAACCAGAGCTAAATATGTCAAGGGGAAGTTAGTGAGTCAGTTCCTTGTTCTTAGTTCATCACATTGTTGTCCTTTTAACTTGACAAGTTCTGCAATGATTTCTTTCTTTCTCTGTAGTTGATGCATGACTGTAGTGTTAAAAACTGATTAAATGTGTCAAAGCACCAGAGTTCATTAATAATATACACTCACTGGACAAGCTCAGGTATGGCACAGCTACAATGGGGGATTTCGGTTGCCATACAGGGGAAACTGACACTTCAGAATGCCCGCTGTTAGGCAATCATTGACTTCTTGATCAAATACTATATAATTATTACACTAACACAGAATCATAACAAAATAAAACATCGTAATCTTAAATTAAAGACACAAGTAGTATGGGTTGAGCAATACAGCAAGAGCTGCAGGTATGAGGTTAACACGAAGGCCTCACAAAAAGCAGATTCTCCTTGTGACTGTGTGGGTTTCCTCTGGTGTCCACCTACAGTCCAAAAACATGCACATTAGGCCTACTGGCTACTCTAAACAGCCCAAACGTGTGAATGCAAGTGTGAGTGGTTGTTTGTACTGCTTCTCGCCCCAGGTCTGCTGAGACTGGCTCCAACCTCTTTGTGATATTTAACGAACAAGCAGCACTGAAAATGAATGAATATCACACAGGCAAGCCTGATGTTCTACTGAATATTGACAGGACTAGGATTTGGCTGTAGGAAACAGTTCTGTAACTAAATTAATATTGAGTGACATTCCAGACACTTTATGGCCAAATGTTAAGTTTAATTTTGCTCCTCAAATGGAAACAGTTCCCAAAGAAGCCACACCCATTCTATAGCATGGTGGCTAACGGTCTAGCTAGCTCACACTGATATGGTAGATTCCTGTTAAAGATGCTTGCGTTAAAAAAATGCGTCCCTACTTTCTTTCCTCTTCAGGAAATCAAGCACATTATTAAAGGAAATCAGTCGCTTCAACCTTGCATGAGTGCTGAACAGATCGAACCAAGCCTTGATCAACCACAGCACGAACTTTCTAGAGAGTACTTGGACTTCTCTAGGTCCCACAGAACTCGTGCGTTACACATGCGTGCCGCCCCATGCATGATTGAAGGTGGCCTGACTTCAGGTGGGTTATATGGAGCACCATGATTTCTGCAGGACCACAGGAAATCCACATAGGTACTTCTCTCTCGTAAGTGCTACAGTCGAATAAGGCATCATTTGACCTGTTCATCACTCATGCATGGCTAAGGTGACTGATTTCCTTTAACATCTATAAGCATTGACTGCCATGTCCACTAAGGGGTACGGTGGCATAATTGTTGCCACAGCAAGAAGCTCCTAGGTGCACCTCCTGTGGTCAGCAAGTGTTTGTGTGGTTTTTCTTTTATGTGATCCAGTTTCCACCCACTGTCCAACATTCAAATGTTAATTGACTAATTGGTGTGAAGACAGAGTAAGTGGATGCTTTATCCAGAGAACAGGTTCTGCAACCCATTAAGGTAAAAATATACACTGACAGAAATCACAAAAGTGGCCCAGTGCATCAGGGTGTGGAAAGTGAGTGAAAGTAAGACATGTTCACTGACATCGCCAACAGTGCTATTAAAGCTGATAACTAGTAGAAGTACGGCTGGGCGATATGGCCTAAAAATAAAATCTCATTGTTTTTTTTTAACCTGCACCCATTTTACGACTGTGATTTCTTTAAAGCAAGGACATAATTCAAATAAATTTTAACAATATCAATACAGAAAAGAAGCAATCATATTTAAAATTGGTTTTAAAACTGGAATTCTGAGTAATTACTCACTGCGCTTTCTCCTTCAGAATCAATGAAATATATAAACCCAAGTAAACAAGACCCGAAGAAAGATTTTTCTTAATAAAACACAAATGTAATTTGTAAAGGAAGAACAAGACTTTGCTTTGTTAACTGACTCTTAAGTGGTTTTCTTAATCTGGTTAGAAAAGTCTGAGGCATGAAATAATTCACGTATAGTGCTGTATTGGTTTAGTAGCTCATATCTACGTTTGATTTTATTGATCATCTGAATTAACCTGTCCCCAACCCCCTAGCAGATTTTAAACAAACTTTACAGCGGACAGTGGTCTGTCGGTCTTTGCATAAGCAAATCACATCTTTTGGAATGAGCTCCCTGTTGACGTGCACGCTGCCTTCCTGCTAATGATTCGATGTTTATGTTATTGGCTGCCAGGTACCAGCGCTTATCATGAAATGAGCGCGAGGCTGGAAAAAATCCTGGGCGGGGGTGGCAGAGCTGCACACAATCTACATAGCCAATGAAGTAAAAAAAAAATTTGTATATATTTTAAACAAATAAGCGTTACAGTCAATGGTGATTTCATATCACACATCATCCAAAATTAAAAACTCGGATTAATCAATGAAATTAATTTATCTCTCAGCTCTACTAGGAATTCTATTTGGTGAACACAGACCGTTGGGATGACACACACAGTGAAACATCCCAGTGTGACTACAGACATCATGGTACACAGCTCGCCCAATCAAGTTAAAAGCCCTGAATAACATACTTCTTTGTCCAAGCGTCTGAAATGTAACTCATTCATGTACAAATGAAACCTGTTCATATCTTTAGAGTGCAGTTCAGTCCTGACAGGATTAAGTGCATGTGTTTTATCAGCAGCACAACAATCAGAACCTGATTAACATCATTACAGGCAAGATAAAGAGCTAACAATAGGATAGAGAAGTGTAAAAAGGAAGGGTAGAAGCACCCCCCCCACACACCCACACACACAGGTTTACGTAGATTATTATTTAAAAGTCATGTTTGAGCAGATATGTTAAATTCACAGATAAATGTGCACATGCAAAGCGCTATAACAGAAAGTCAGCGTCTCCACTCACTGTCGTGGCTTTTAATTGCGTAGACATCGATAGTAGGGTCAAAGTCTCCCGGTGAGAGGGGTTTGGTGCTGTCCAGAGTGTTGCTGGGGCTGTCTGGAGGTGTTCCAACAATCCCTCCATCACTCTCTCCTTCATCATCACCTTCATTATCCTCACTTTCCACTTCCTCCTGCTCTGCTCGCTCCACATCATGGATGCCCACCAACAGACTATAATCCATCAGCTTCAGCTGTGCCAGGAACTATACCCACCCACACACCCAATAGAAATTCACATAAAATTTGAAAATTTGTTCAGAAGAAATTAAATTCTGCTTTGAAAATATCATCTCATAGACAAGGAGAAAGAAAAAATATTGTATTCACCTCTACATCCTTCCTGAGCTTCTCGAGAAATATTTTTTTATTTTCCTCATCAATGTATATTTTCTGTCCATCGTTGATGAAGTCGTTATCCTTGTATGTAGGCAGTTCCTTTGCCTTAAAAATAAATAAATAAATAGTATATTCAATGTTAAAAAAAACAAAACAAAAACAAAAACAAAAAAAAAAAGTGTCAACACCAGCAGTCAAAAGGTTGGACACATCTGCTCACACATCTGCTCAGCAGTGACATTTCCTAATAATTCTCTCAACTGTATTCCAACTGAACTCAGTATTCAAACTTTTCAACTTTGCCGAGCTCTTTTCAGCTGTTCTAAATTAGAGTTGCTTACTTGAAGAAATGGATTTAAAGTTAAAGCTTCTTGCGTCGTGTAAAAACGAATTATTAAGCAGACATTTGGATTCACAAAACACATTTACATGGGCATTATTCTTATGAGTTACACTTGTTTTAAAATCACATTTTAAACCTCAATTACTCAAGGATGTACCATTCATACAGGCGAGCCTTTATTCACTGTATGTCTGATAGATGCTACATGTTTCACACAGCAGTTCCCTAGAGGGAGCCATAGAGTCATAAAGGACTGAACTGATTACGGAAAGTTTATAGGGTATATTGAAAAAGTGAACATTTAATTTCCTGATCACAAGAAAGCATTTTTGGAATTTTAATTGAAAATCAATCTATTCATTTATATACTAAAATGAGCTCAACTTTGAGGTCAAGTGCACTGACAAAATAGCTGAATATCTAAATTTTTATAATACACCATAGTTCAGCATGTAGAACAGAGAAGTCAGGAAAATCATTCTTTACACTGAATGAGAAAATCATAACATTGCAATGAACTGACTAGAGTTAACACGTTGCTGCTTCTAATAAAAGAAACATCAAGCGTCCAGGTGTAGAATATCAGAGAGCTAAATGGACAAGTCCTCGCAGATCTTCTCCAGGCCACAATGACCACCATAAAGGTGGCAAGACAAGACAGAAAAAAATGCCTTTGAATAAATAAGATGTATTTGATAAGTTTTGTAATCAGACTAACATTTCTTGCTATAATGGCAGTGGAACACTTTCCTCCGTGTTACACATGAGGTACCAACCCAGCATTCACAATGTTGTTTAAAAACAACACCCAAATGCACTATGGACACTAGGAGGTGCTAATCATTGATGAAAACGTGTGTGTGTGTGATGCCAGTTCATTTACAAGGTGGGTTTAAGCTCTCTTATATAGCTGTGGCACTGATGGGATTTGAACTTGCAATCTCTTAACAAGGGCAAAACAGCCAGCTTCCCCACTCTGCATTCACAGTCAGTAAACTGTAAAACTGCTCCTGTGTGTGAAATCATGCTACTGACTCAAAGGTTTGAATAAAGTCCTGTTAACTAAAACTACTTTTATACATAATGAAAAAAGACAGTATTATCTGATGATAATTATTTTTGCTCCACGGAGTCATTGTCACTGACAAAACTGTACTTGCCAGGTCCTGATTTCTAACAAACACTGAACTGACTGTGTGATCAGGTGTACAATTTCTGTTATTTGCATATAAGAGAGCTGATGATGATTAAAAGGATAATTAAGTGCTAAATAATGCAGAAGCAATCCATTTGTGTGTACACACTTTGCATGTGAGGGTGTATATTCGACAAAAATAGCCATTTTGCCATCAGTGAAGGCCTTACACAACCCTGCGAAAGCCCAGAGATACAACAGGGATTAGATGCAGCATGTGTGACAGAATAACAGGATTAAAATAGATGTCAGGTCTCCTTATGCCACCTCTGACCACCAGCAGTCTGCACAACTCGCAGACGTCTGTAGCTGAGAGCTGGATTTAAACAAGAGCTCTACCTTCCACAGCGTCTCTAAACTCAAAGTCCTCTCAGTAGTATTAACTACAAGAACACACTGAAAAATCTACACATTCACTCTCAAAAACAAACATATAGAGGTTATCCACTCACATGTGCAGCTCACACATTGTCCTTTCATATTCATCAAATGTGTACAGGAAAAAAGCGCACATGACCTGAAACGGATGCTGCTGATACAGCTAAGTCACGCTAACGCGTTAGCAACCTTGGTTAACACCTGAATAGTTGAGCTATGGTGTGTGTTTGTGGTTTTGGGGTAACTGTGACCCTTTTTATCCTATATCTGTATACTTTGATGTATTCCATGCTATATGCACTTAACTGCCATGTTGGTATTTAGCTGCTGACTCATTCTCATAGTGTTTGTACTTATGTCTAGCTATGGACTCCTGCAGTTTGAATACAATGTGTGTCCATGTATTAGTCTTGTGCTGCTGAAAGGTTGGATGACGTTACGTGCTGTAAATTTGGCTTAGACAGAACTGCTCTTCATTGTACCACATGTAACTCATAATACCCTGGGGCAAGAGTATGCTACCCATGTAAAGAAAAATAAATTAAAACTGAACTGGGTTCCGCAATAGGTCTTCAGTTAGACTCCCACACAAGGGCAACCGGAAGAAACCTTTAGAGTACTAAATTTAACCTATGTTGTCTAAGGTTTCTATGACAACAACAGAAATAGACAACTGCCACCAAACACAAGCTGCAGTTCTCTGTACGGCCGTCGTGGCTCGGCTGTAAGATCTCTGGACTTCTGATCGAAAGGTGCAACCAGTGAGGCATTAATCAAGATACTTCACTCACATCTCCTTGGATCAACTGTAACTCACTTTGGACAAAAGTGTCTGAATAAGTGTATAAAATAAATGATTTACATTAATTAAAAATTCTCCATTCAAACAACTCAAGAAACTATTGTTATAGAACTCAAATCATTACCATTAGTACAAATTCATTATTATCTAAAATAATAATAATTAAAAAAAATCCTGACAAGTTATTTTAACATCTGACTGACATCCCCTTAGAAAAATTTTAAACAAATCTAAGTTTCCACTGCTGAAAAAACATCCCCAGTCTTTTCCAGTTCCCAGAAACGTTGTTGTTATTAACCATGTTCTGTTTTCGTGGGAGATAAATATGAGGTTGCATGCATGCAAAATCCCTTTACCATTCAGTATTGATGGGAAAAACCATGAAATACATAAAATATAAAAGGGCCAAAATATTGTTGATCTGCAAAAATCAACACAAAACAGCACACGGATCATCTCAGTCACAGAATCCGAAGCTTACTGCAAAGTGAAGAAGAAGTCCAGAGGCACAACGCTAAGACTATAAAATGTTTTGCACGGAAGATCCCATTACCAGTGTTTCCAACTATGTTAGACTTTACAAGAAAAGGGACTAATTCTCTCCTGGGCCACATCACTATTACCTTGTATGGTGAAAGCAGCATGTTATAGAGCAAACACATGTGGTAGAATATTCCCAGTATTACAACAGTTTAGAAGTTAATATGAAGACAGAAAAGTGTGGAGGGATGTCAATCTATCTGACCGTACAGACTGCTTTCCACAGCAGAAAGAAGTTCAAAAATCACAAGAGCACAAAAGCCCACAACATATTTATCTCAGGCTGGGTTCATGAGCTCAGCATTAAAGGCTTTGAAAGAATCGATGAAATTTTGTGAGAGTAAGTATATTGTTTTTCTGTATAAGGAAAACTTTGGCTTAAGTTGATGTGTTTGCGTTTGCTCCTCTTGCCTGTAACCAAAAACTCAAGCTTGTGTTCGTGTTAGCATTTACTCTAAGCTGACTGCGCTGTTACACAAACTGTCTGCTTGCTATTCAGTTCTTGTTTAGCCCATGCTGCAGTCAACAACTTGCTTCACCGCAAAGATCCTCAGAACCAGTTGAAAAATATAATCACAGACATGAGCAAAGAACAAATTAAACCTAGAGAAATAATTTATTAAAATAACTTCTGAAGTAGATTTAACATTCCAGCAAACACAAACATTAACTCTTCTTTCAAAGAATGGCAACAGGTTTCCGAGTCATCTTTGTCAATGCTTTCTGGAAATTTATCGCGCTTCAAGTTGACTACTTTTGGAACTCTAATACACCCTTTCCCCTTCTCATGGAAAAGCAGCATTTTCACTTTCATCCAGCTAAATGATCTCCTTCACCCTACTTATCTACTCTCTGGTTGTCCTCATGTGAACTGTAGCATGATGGCCATAAACCGGAACTGACACCAAATACAACCCAAGAATATACTATTGTGTAGCAAGAGCCGAACCTATTTATTATCTTTTATCTGAAGAAAGAATATCTGTGCACATGACCCTCATACACCTCTCTTGGCAGGACAAAAAGTCAAGAAGCCGAGCCAAGCTTTGTGTTTACTATAAGCTGTGACAAAATATGTTTCCGCATGATGTAAAATTGAAAACCTACAGAAACGAAGCTCCTCGCTAAACACTATTAACTCACCCTGACCGCACTACACACATGCTTGTTTCCTCCTTTGTTATTTCATAATGACTAACAGAGCATGAAGCAAAAAAATACCTACAGCTTATCATTCCTAGAGGAGCAATCCCAAATAAAGTAAGACAACAAGACTTCCAATAACCACCTGAAAGAAACTGTTGTGAGCAAATTACAAATGAACAATGCACCATGATACATCATGATCTAATACTTTTCAAATCAATTCAAACTTAACAATTAATATAACGATTTGGGCACTGCCTAAAAACAGAGCTCTGAAAAAAAAAATGTACTTTAAAAAGTGTATTTTATTTTATGGATTAAAATGAGTAACAGTTTGGAGGGGAAGATAGAACAGAAGTTGTAACCATCACATTAGACATTCATTCCCATTACAGCTGGCATGAGAAGTACAGGGATCAGACGTGTACAGGTACACCAGAGATACAGACACTATATGCTTTTCTTGACACTCCAAAAGCAATTTGAAGGTTTCACTTTTTCAACGAGAAATGGGGCATCGTTGGTGCAATGCAAAGCAAAAAAAAGTGGTTGTGGTGTCATTAATAAATCTGCTTTTTTTTTTTTTTTTTTTCAACCAGGCATCCCTTTACTGCATTCTGACCTGACACGTGACAGGCCTTGTTCATGGCTCAAACTTTACAACAACAGGCCA
>JBCNYG010000023.1:14728266-14739543 GCA_039654305.1 Porochilus rendahli | reverse complement strand
TATATATTATGTGTTACGTGTTTGCGATCATAGGATGATTACTGATCCAGCTGAGAAGGAACATCCAACTGTACCGAGTCCGACTGGAACACACACCTCATCTGTAATGGGGAGAAAAACAAAAAAAACATTTAGGTATGTAACCGTGTGTGTGTGTGTGTGGGTGTGTGTGTTAATATGCTGTAGGATTGCAGATGCATACTTGTTCATCCTCGACTGTACTCATCTGCACCATCATACTGAAGGTGCTACAAAAATGCATTTGCATACTCTATGCCATGTTTGCTACACATGTACACATAATAGCTGTAAATTCCATATTCATTAAAACATCTGAGCAAAACTTTCCCTGTAAACAATGTTAAAGGTTCAAGATTCAGTTTGTCAAGTCTTGCATAATTATTAATTTAATAATTAATTATTAAAACTAAATGGCATTTTTCATCACAATATAAATATATATTGTGCATAACACATAAAAACACCAGTGAATGTCTGGTCAAATTACAAGTCACAGAAAAGTACAAATGCAAGTGCAAATTCATGTTGACAGATTTCAGCTCACAGTTCAGTATCCATTAATATCTAGCCTCTGTGTCAACAATTGCCTGTATTCAAAGCAGGGAGGGTGGGAGAGAACATGTCAGTGGAAAAAGCTGTTAAATCTCAGTCTCACATAACTGGAATTACTTCACTGTAGTTGACAGTAAATGATTGTTGCCTTTCAGGGGTCAACCAACATTATTTGATTATTGTTATATGCACTTTATAAGTCAGAATACTTGGGAGACAGGAGGCTACCTTTACAACCTTTACGATGTGGCAAAAGTGGCTTTGTGGTTAAGGCTCTGGGTTACTGATCTGAAGATTGGTGGTTCAAGCTCTAGTAATCATCACTGTTGAGCCCTTATAATTGAAATATAAATGTAATCTCTGTGGATAAGGGTGTTCGCCAAACTGGTAGGGTGTGGTTCTACTCACTGAAAGTTTGGGCTTGTTGTAACTTAACATTGCTCAGGCACTAGATCAGTTCAAAAACTGAAACCGTTTTCATGGTGTTAAAAGGGTAAATAGTACAACAACCATGTTAAAAATTGCAGATATATCAGACCTGCATTAATGATCCCAACTTCCTGTACTAAAAAGATATTCAGTGTTCTGGTTCTGGGGAAGCTGCACCTGTACCTGTTTGCTTGGTAGAAAACAGGCTGTGGGAGAGATGATGCAACATTCTTGCACTTTGCTGTACATTTTGAAACCCAAAATATCTGGCCTGACATTTTCCGTTTCTGGTTTGTGTTAACAGGATCACTGCATTCTCATTTAATGCGTCAACCATAATATCATATCAGCTCCATCACTTCTGCTACGTAGTGCACACAGTGACTGCAACAAACAAATCGTGCCACTGACATTCTAGAAGTTTCCAGTGATATTTCAGCCTTTCATGTGACTGTGTTATATAATGGAATCCCCAATACTCACATTCTGTTTTTAGGAAATCCAAATCCAAAGGGTGCAATGAAGATGAAAAACATTGGGGTGAGGACTGGTGTAAACCTCAGCTTGAAGAAGTGGTAGAGAAGCCATGGGCACTGCCATGTGACACTCAGCTGGATGATCTGGTCAAAGAGACGTTCGAATCGGTCCTGCCCTTAAATGATGAGGTGCAAATGTACACCACACTGGCAAAGTGAGTCTTATGAGTCCCAACCATGAAGTAGAGAAGTGTTAACGTGAGTAGTTTGGTAAGGCTGAATGTATAATGTCTGGTAAATATTCTTCTTAGGTTGGTGTGTAATGCAATGGGGGGGCCGGTGGATATTGAGAAACAACATGAGTTTTTTTGGGAACTGCACATGAGTGAGCTGAAGGTTGAGATGCAGTCAAATATCATTCCCATCGGCAAGATCAAAAAGGGAACCTACTATCACAGAGCGCTCCTCTTTAAGGTATTGGTCCAGTCTTTTCTTTTAACAATCATGTTCTGCTCATTACTTGCTCATATTTCTAGTAGTAAGAGTACATCAATTATGTATAATTAGAATCTGTGGGCAGCCGTAGTCTAATGATTAGAGAAGCAGGTTTTCTTGAACCAGCAGGAAAAATGTGTGGTGGCGGGGTGAGGGAGCTGCACCTTCTCCACATTCATGACTGAAGTGCCCTTGAACAAGGCACCTAACCCATAACTGCTCTCTGGGTGCCCTAATATGTGGGGCAGCCCACTGCTCCAAGTGTGTGTGCTCACTTTGGATGGGTTAAATGCAGAGGCAATAATTTCCCTTGTGGGATTAATAATAAAATAATAATAATAATTATAATAATAATAATAATAATAGCAGCAAATGATTACCAAATGAAGTTATGATCAAGCCTTCAAAAAAGACAATGGCTTATAATTGAACTAAGCAGCGTTTGAAGTATGTAAGTCAGCACAGTAAGGAGAGATGGTTACTCATTGAGGGTAAGATCCAGATCCTGACAGCACACTAGCAAGTAACATGCTGTAAATTCACAGTGGCATGAAAATGTGTGTTAGTGTTAGTAGTGTTAGTTAGTGTTATGTCATGTTATGTTATGTTAGTTAGTTAGTTAGCTATTAAGTAGTGTTAGTTAGGGTAATGGTCGCTCTGTCACTGTCGGATTTGCATGCAGCACAGTCCTTCTAGCTCATTAACACAATGCACTCCACAGGTTTTGGCAGACAGGACCGGCCTGTGTTGCAGTCTGGTGAGAGGAAACTACAGTCGTGCCTGGAATGAGATTCTTCTCTCCTCCAGCAGCAAGGGACCTAGAGGATTTTACCCTACACTTCAGACTTGCATCATAGATCTCATGCACAACCCTGGAACCCTTCTGGAGTGTGGCACACCTGCTGCTATGCAGTATCAGACAATCTAAAAATAAAAACACATTCATTCAAACTTTACAGCTTTCCTGAAGCTCTCTCTGCTATGGCTACAATGTACTGCATTTCATACATGTAAACCTATATTTATATATATACCTATAAGGTAAACCTGTTCAAACAACTATTAATCCACCCACCGCATTTTGCCATGTAGTAATAATGCACTGATATTTAGTAGTGGTGTTTTTTTGCAATGTGTAGTGTCTTTTAGCTAAAAGTAAAGAAGCATAATGATCACCTTTACAAATATTGGTTCGGCTGGAAAAAAAAAGTCCTGGTTTCTCATCAGAAACCCACAACCACATTTTTTTTTTTTTTTTGGAAAGACCAAGCTCAAAACCTCGGAAAATGCCTTAGACGACATAAAAAACGACACGATGTGATTCTGTGTTAGATGCTGTGATTGTAATTCTGGTTTAGTTCTGTTTTCTGGTTTAGTTCTGTTCTGAGTTTCAGAGTTTAATACATGTCAAGTGTACACGTAAAAGATGGGTCATCTAGGGTGTATTGTGAAGAAGAAAACTGAAATAAACAACTACTTGTAAAAGGTTCTTGTTATTTATTCTTGGTTGTTTATAATAAATCTTAACAAGTTGCTGGAAGTCACCCCAAGCTACTAGCTTCAGTCACTTTACCTAGATTTACCTTTAAAAGATTTTGGGCCTTGATGGTCACCTCATTTCTCTATTGGAAAAAAAAAAAACCCAAACAACTCGCAATCTCACATTGAGAAAAATAACTCAAAGAAACAAGTAACAGACAGACTCACTTTATTCTTACTATGAATAGAAAATGTGTCACTTCAGATTTATAGGAAGATTTATGTTACCTAAGTTAATCAATAATAACATCAGGCAATAAAACTAAAGATAAAAGATAAAAAAATGAGAATGAATAACTGTGTTAATTATTAAAGAGGTTAGTGTGGCCCAAGTCAGTTTTATAACAGCTCAGCTGCAAACTGCCATTAGTTGGGTTTTTTTCTTCCTTTATCAACCTTGACCTACAAACATTGTCAGCCATAAACAAGGTTTTAACCATTGGTTGTTGGATGAGGGAGGTATGTAGGTCAACTAACAGTGAAAAACCCAATTCAGTTCCACTGAGTTCATTCACTGAGCCTGATTTCAGCTTGGGTCTGGTGTAAAAGAAAAAACCTCTGCATGGAAACATGGCACGTCTCCTGTTGCGACTTTCTTCTGTACTTTACAAAAGAGCTTCCACGCCATCACTTTTGTCTAAAAGTTCATTTGTGCTGAACCGACCACTAGGCACAGCAACAGGTAAGAAATATCTCTTTCAAAGTTTTCCAAAATAAAACAATGGCCTTTGTATTTTTTCTAAATAAAATGGAACACATGCCTAAAATATGTAGACTATATTTTACTGTAGCATTTATCATTAGTCTATTTTGAGCTAAATTATATATGAATAAATGACTTTAAAATCTACAAAATCAAGGTATGATTGTCGGCACACATTGTCCATGTCCTCATATCCTGAGAATGCCTTCAGTGACCCTTAGGACAGGATGAATGAGCTCTAATAGAAAATGGAGACGATTATCTGAAGTACAAAGTCTCACAACTGACAACACTGTCAAAGCCATGGCCAGCATGAAACTTTAAGGGTATAAGTAAGCAATTGTACTCTTATCTAATTCCTCTGTAAACTTCTCAGTCATATTTACTGTTAATCTAACCCTTCTCTTCAATATCCTTAACAACATCTTATCTTCTTGATTTACATTAGGGTAAGTCTGTTGGGCTTTTACATCTGAACCTAGGGGTCCATGTCTGTGTTCACCAGTACCTATGTTCCCCAGTCCTATGTTCCCCAGTCCAACGTTCCCCAGTACCTATGTACTCTTACCCTAACCTTATTAATATTGAAATTGTGAAATCACAAATATTCCATAAATTGTTACTTTAAAGATTCATTAAATTAATAAGGACTGGGGAACATAGGGACTGGGGAACATGGGGCTGATCCCGAGCCTCGTGGCTCATCAGGCCGGTTCCCGGTTTCCGTAGCTTGAAGCGACTAGGAGTTCAACTCCTCTTGGAAGGGACGCTAGTCAATCGCAGGTTACCTTCCCAGTAATTTTTCTGGTACCCATTGATACTCCTGGGTGGACTGAGGCACACTTATGGTTAAGACCTTGCCCAGGTTTCTTAGCACAGTGGGTGTCTTACAGGGATTTGAACACATGACCTCCAAACACCCTATACACCTTTTTTGTTCTCCAAATCAATTTTGTAATTGTGTATGAGTAGTTCTTGCAACTCAACCAGCAGATTATTCAGTAAAGAAACACAGAATTATATAGGGTCAGTAAGATAGCTCGGGGTCACCTGTGCTGTCGTGGTTAGCCTGCTGGGCTTATGATCAGGAGGTCATGGGTTTGAATCCCCATTTGCATCCCATCCAAGGGGAGTTAAAAATTCCTAGTCGCTTCATGCTACGGAAACCGAGGACAAGCTTCAGCCTGATGAGCCACTAGGCTTGGGTGTAAAAGCCCAACAGACTAATACAATAGCTTCAATAGGATACGGTCTCTAGAATGCAAAATGGCCAAGTATTATTCTGTCTTTAGGTTGCAGGGAATTGATCGTAAGTCTGTATGATCAACTCATTTAAACTGAGTTTACAGAGAGTCAAAGTGAGAACTTGTCTTTACAGCAATTTTGCGTTATATATTTTACATATTTTACATATATCAGTGGAAAATCTTTTGAATAGAAATGTTTTTATTGAATATAACACAAATGAGTGCTATTTTGTACTTAAAGAGAAAAGCTTTTAACACCAGTCTACACCTGGAAAAGTGGAATGAGCTTATAGGATTGTGAAAGTTTCTCATATTTAATTTAGACTTCTTCATGATCTAATCATTGTTTTTGTCAAACTGAAGTGATTTATTAGAGAGAGAACAAATGGGTCATTCTCATGAAAGTGTATAATTTCTAATTGCACCTTCCCAAGAATAATTTTCACAGATATTTTCAAATTATATTAAAATAAACACTATTACACAGAGTATATTTTTGGAAACTTTTGAAGCTCCAGCTGAAATTTTCGATATCCTGTCACACTTGTCACAAAATTGCGTCACCTCTGTAACATGAATAGAAATATGATAAATTAAGCAAAAAAATTCCCTTACGGTCTGACATGCTCAAAGATGCTGGATTTCACGCTCTGATGCTCTACACTTCCCTCTAGTGCCAAATGCATGTAAAACTAAAAACCTGAATTAGATTTGGACAGTGAATATACTTGTGTGACAGAGTTGACATAGTTCTTAGGGACACTATATATAGGCACTATATTAATTCAGCATTTGTGCACATAACTACAGTTAAGATAGGTGTTTCTTTTTTAAAAATGCATTTGGGTGTGATTATACCATGTGATTTATACAAAATGAAAAAAACTTAAAAAAACCCCAAAACAATTGGGTATATAAAGAGTGGAACATAATATATGCATTTCTATGAGAATGACCCAAATATAGATTTAAAATTACAAAGACATTTTTTCACGAATTTATGGGTAAAAAGTCTTTGATCTCTCTATAAATTAATAATTTCATTTGTCTAATAATTTTTTCCTAAATCCACAGATTTCTGTTTTCCCTACAAGATAATCAATGTAATATTATTTATTAGTAGTATTTATTTATAAGTAATATTATTTGTATTATTTATTATTGTATATTTTAGTGGTTAGCACTCATGCAGTGGAGTTTGTATGGTGGTCCTGTGTTTGTATGTGCTTCCTAACAGCCTAATGTTACATGCACAGTAGGTCAACACCACCGCTGTAAATATAAACGTAAATGGATGTTTGATTTAGGGTCATCCAAGATGTCCAGTTTTGCAGAGGGCTTGCAACTAAAAAGATATATTACAGCAAACCATATAATATATATTATTTTATAGTTCCATATAACCTCAGTAATTGCAGCATGGTACATACTGCACAGCAGGCCATAAATTAATTATTTACTCTTCTCTGCAGATCTTCTCTCTTTGACACGGTATGATGAGTGTGTGGACTGGAAGAAGAAACTTACTCCAGAACAGTATGTAGTTACTAGAGAGAAAGGCACTGAGGAGGTAAGTGTGTTTTAAACACAGGCTGCCATACTGTACAGTACATAGGTGATACTAATATAACACATCTTTATCAACTTGTCATACTTATTCATTAAACTGCCGTAATTCTGATTGGTTTCATTTTGCTTTACTTCCAGCCATTCAGTGGAATCTACCTGAACCATACTGATGTGGGCATGTATCACTGTGTGTGCTGTAATACACCACTCTTCAGGTAACACAAATGAGAATCCATCGTTTAAAAAATAGTGACTCCACTGAAATCCTACATCTGAAAATAGTGCCCAGTGAGTCACAAGACTGAAAGTACCAATGTTGTTGTTATTAATCTCGAATTACACACTAGGGGTGCTGAAATATTATTAATATTACATGAAAGGAATTTTACAAATTTTAATCTGATCTACAATGCCATGATATAGCATTCGCCCCAATATATTGAATCATAGCACTTGTTTCTGACTGCCCAAAAAATTAATTATAATACAAAAAGGAAACAAAAGAATTAAGTAAACAAGATACACAGATTACAAACAATCCTCTAGTTTATTGAAGGGCAAAACGTCATTAACATGTATATCACCCATGTAAAAAAAGTGCCCCCATGCATACTCAAAACAAATTTAATCGATAAAGGGTTAAATTAGACTAGACATGCCCAAGATTGATTACTGCCAACCCTGTTGAATCCAGCCATCACTTAAACAACTTTTCCAGTCATTGACAAAAGTCTTGTCACACATGTGGACATTCATGTATAAAATCCCATATCTCACCCACCTGTTTTCCGATTTTAATTAATTATGACTTACAATAACCTGCTGATGGTACTGAATAATATGTGTGAGCAGCAGTCTTGTAAAGAAATTTCTTCTAATCTTTACGCCTTCTTAAATATAAACATTCCTGTTTTAGCCTGGACAAAAGTCTTGTCGCAAAGATTTAATTTCACTTTCAAGACTCTATTTATTACAGAAAAATAATCCAATGGCCTTGTTTATAACTAAATATATAATATTGTAGCAAATATAACATCATATTGAAAAGGTCAATTGTGCCTCTGCAAACATGTTCAAATTAAAAATAATACAAATTTAAGGGCAACACATTCATCAAATGGTCAGAAAACAGTCTGTTATCAACCCAATAGTGAGAAATCTGAGCCACCTGTAGGCTTGAAACATAATGGGAATCAATAATCTGTTGATATTTGTGTCCGGTAATGTTCCCACCCATCTTACATAGCTTTGCACTAGAGGGTATTTCCTGTTGCTTTCACAAAACAATCTGTATACTTGTAGGATTAATGAAAATGTAGGTTAACAGGTTGGTGAAATATGGGCCTTTATACATGAATGTCCAGATGTGTGACAAGACTATTATGAATGAATGTACACATAAAGAAAACATGGAATAGTGGTCAATCTGCCCAAGAGTAGGTAACCTAGCAACATTGCTGCAGGAGCACATTGAAAACACAACTATAAGGAATATGTGTCTTGTTTACTAAATTTACTAAATTATTGATACTTAATTACTTTAGAGCAGAAACAATTACATGTTAAAAAACAGATATTATGCTTTTCCCACTTTTTTGACCCATACATTGCCAGATTGCCAAATAATGAGGTTGGTGCATGTTTAAGTTCTCCCTCTGAGCTGTGTGACTGGCCATAAAAACAAGGTTTCACTGATGTGCATCATGAGTGGGCCTTCTGATTGGTCCAACTTGTACAGCCCATGGGTTGTGAATGATACTTAATTAGGTTTAAAAGGTGTTTTACCTTAACACACATATCTGCTAATGGATGGTACTGCAATCATGGAATCACCAAACCAATAACTCCAATGTTAATCCATATGAATTCATTTAAATTACATTTTTTTGGAATTTGATTCCACTGACTCTCTCACAGCTCTGAAGCAAAATACGACTCTGGTATGGGATGGCCATCTTTCATGGAGGCTCATGGGACATGGGAGAGAGATGAGAGTCATGCCAACATTATCCGCAGACCTGATAACTCGTTAGGAAGCCCAGGTACAGAAGTCATCTGCAAACAGGCAAGTAACAACAGCAATGACTAATGAGTGTAAAAAAAATTAGGAGTAATATGGCAATACTATATGCAATAATACCACTAATAAACAATGACATTTATATATTCATATACATATACATATATATACATCCATCCACTTGCTGAGCCATTTAATCCTACTAGGGTTACAAAGAGACCAAAGCCTACCACAGCCAACTCTGGGTGAAGACAGGGTACACCTTAAACTGCTCACTAGTCCATCATAGGGCCATCACTCACACAACCACTCACACACATACTCTGAGGCAATCTGGAACAGCCATTTGGCCTGATGTACATATTTTTGAACTGTGGGAAAAAAACTGAGGAGACCCGTGCAAACACAGTGAGAACTTACAAAGTCCACACAGAAACAGCCTAACTTAGCCCGATACTCGAACCCAGCACCTGTTTACCAGATAAGCCCTGAATTGCTCAGCTGTATAAAAAATGATGAGGAAAATGTAATTCACCCTGTATAAGGGTGGATGCCAAAACTGCAATTATGCACCTGAGGCTCAGGTTGTTTGTTGAATAGTCTCCTCGACGTTCAACAAGACCTCACCTATGAAAAATAATTGTTAAGTGTTTGGGGCATATTGATTAATAACAAGAAAGAGCTGATATGTTGGAGGTGGAAGCATCTCTGATTCTACATCAGGTAAATTTGTATAGCATTGTTTACAGTTGACATTGTTGCAAAGCAGCTTTACACAGTAAAACAAATTTGAAAAATAATTTAAAATTGTTATTTTCAACATTTCTCTAAAAACCCTATACATCCCTATTGAGCAAGACTGTGGAGACGGTGGCAAGGAAAAACTCCCTTCCTGACTTCTACTTGTTTTATAACACCACTCACTTTTATTGTTTGAAAATTGTTATTTTAGCTAATAGCATAAATCCAACAGCTGCAACAAACCAAGCCATTCCTTTATTATGACTTTCCAAATAGGGACGAAATGAACTTTACTGCATGCTGATCTTTTTTAAAAAATGTAGATTTTTATTTGTACATGTAAGAAAAACTTTTAATGTGATTTAATTTGTTCCATTTTGATTTGTGAGGATTATAAAAGAACTTGATGTATATATTATTTTGATACATTAAAAACAAGAATCAAGCTTAGGGATTAAAACTTTGTTTTAAAACTTTTATTAACATATAGGGGTAAAAAGAAAAATGTTATACAGATGCAGTTAATGCAAAAAAAAAGAAGAAAAAAAACAGGCATGAACAAAATAAATGAAGAAAGATGCTTTTATGCATAATTAAATTTCATCCTATTCTATTTGTCTTTTCTTTCAGTGTGATGCCCATCTCGGCCATGTGTTCGATGATGGTCCAGATCCAACAGGCCAGAGGTTCTGCATAAACAGTGCAGCTCTGAACTTCAAGCCCAGAGAAGCATAATTCAGGCTCATTATCACATTTCTCATTTCCTACCCAGATGGGAACGAGTGTATGCTCCAATCTGACTGGTTAAAATTCATTAGTTTACATTTAATGCTTTTTACCTTGTGGGCTCTCTCATAAATACTAAAAGGAAAAAATGCACACATGCTTTACTTTAAGATATAATTCAGAAAATGTCTTTCCGAAACTTTTTGGCAGACAGACCCTGGAATTGCTTTGTGTAGGGGAAAAAATTTCTTTGAAATAACTTTTCAGCATGGCTGCTTTTGATAGGTGGGGAAATGATGTATATAACAAGTTAGAGTTTACAATTTTACTATTTTTATTCTGCTCCATTAGTGTTTTTTAATGGATTGTGGTTTGACAAATTGTTAAATAAAGTTAAGTATGAACATAACCACATTACAATAAACCCTGGGAAAATATGAACTATTGCAATAAATGTTATTACCTCTTTGTGATTGTTATTATTGTTGTTGTTGTTGTTATTCTTCTTCTTCTTCTTATTATTATTATTATTATGGGGCGGCACGTTGGCATGGCGTGGTGGTTAACACATCTGCCTCACAGCGAGAAGGCCTGGGTTAGATTCCTGGGTTCGGGCGTTTCTGTGTGGGTTTGCATGTTCTCCCTGTGCTTGCGTAGGATTCCTACAGGTACTCCAGTTTCCTTCCACAGTTCAAAAACATGCACAGTAGGCTCATTGGCTGTTCCAAATCACCCCTAGGTGTGAGTGCAAATGGTTAT